>LR736894.1:1950237-2034925 GCA_902654985.2 Oryctes borbonicus
CATACACTCTTTTCTAAGGGATTAAAGCCATAAATTATTATGTAAAGAAATATTGCGATAACCACAATAAAGTCCCTTTTATTATCATTCCAAGAATTTCTCGGAAGTACCGATCTTTTGAAACGGGTCGTTTGGGGATTATTAACGAACAATACATTTAGGAAATATACCGCAGCATCATTCTTGTTTATTTATCACGGGCGTAAAGATATAAATTTGCTTCATTTTACTGTTGAACGTGTGTTGGTGTGCATCTGTCGTTTTTGCGCGAAAGTTTTAAGAAAATTTACTTCAAAATGGCACGTGGCCAGCCTACCAGTGTAGAAAAACGTTCACGCATTATTACGCTGTTTGAAGAAGGATATTCGGGGCGACAAATTGTTGAAAAAATAAATATGGGAAGTTCAACAGTAAATGACATCATAAGCGCTATCGGACAACTGGAACTATAGAAAATCGTGTTCGTCCTGGAGCATCTAGGAAAACAACAAAAGCTGAAGATTTGAGAATTGTATTATTAAGCAAACGCAATAGAAAATTAACAGCGCCACAAATAGCAGCCGAAGTCAATCGCGGTCGTGAAGAACAAGTTTCGGCGAGTACGGTAAAACGTCGACTTCAACAAGTGAACCTTCATGGACGCATTGCCATTCGAAAACCCTTATTACGTTGGGGCAACAAAGGGAAACGGCTACAATGGGCCCGTTCTCATCTAGATTGGTCGTTAGATGATTGAAAACACGTGCTTTGGAGTAACGAGTCAAAGTTTGAGGTTTTTGGGCAAAATCGACGAGTTTATGTCCGAAGATCTAAAACCGAAAAGTGATCCCGAACTGCATGGTGCCTACAGTGAAGCAAGGGCGTAGTTCTGTGTGCAGAAGTGTGCGGAGTGCAGGGTGTAATGAGGAAGGAAAATTATTTTGCAATACTCCAAAATCATGCAGTGCCATCAGGATTGCATATAATAGGTCGTAACTTTACATTCATGCATGACAACGACCCAAAACACACTGCCTTAGTGTGTAAGAATTATCTAAAGGAGCAAGAAGAACACAACACACCGTGAAAGTAATTACATGGTCCCCACAAAGCTCAGATTTGAACCCTATAGAGTTGTTGTGGGATGAACTGGACAGGAGGATCCGAAAAATATGCCCAACTTCACAAGAACATTTACGGAATATTCTGCAACATGAATGGATTAATATTCCACAATCCGTTTTAACAAAACTTATCGAAAGAATGCCTAGAATAGTTCCAGCGGTGATTAACAGCAAAGTAGGTTTTTTCGATGAAAAAAAAAATAATGTTCAGTATGTTGTATTAGGGCAGAATAACTTTTTATTTATTTATTTTTGTCTTTTTTACCTGTACATACAATAAAAATTGCATTTTGTTTTTAGTTTCGTTTGTTTCTGTAACCTTTTCATATTTTTTAATAACCGACCGAACTTCTCTGAACGGCAGTGTATATATCGTGTGTCTCTGGATAGATTGAAGGACTCTTGTAAAAAGTAAATAATTTTCGATTTGATTTATCACTTTTTGGAAATGCCAGGTCTAAATAAACCCTGCCTGGTTAGAGACTAATTTCTAACATATTTTCATTCACTCGCTTGAGAAACAAGTCGGTTTTGACAGTGATGTGAAAACTTAGTTGCAGGTAAAGCACCTTTTCCGTTTATAGTACACCAAAGTGTTACTAAATAAAGTTACTTAAAATGAAAAGTTCCTTTTGTTATGTTGTATTTTAAACAGACGTACAACCAATACTCCTGAAAGCGCCATATTGAATTTCATTTTGTGATCAGCCATGAATGAACATAATTATACTAAATAACCTTCACCTAAAACATTTTTTCACGTATTTTATAATTACGAAGATATTTTATTTAAAAAGCAGCAATTTTCAACTTTCTTCCAATCCTTTTTAAATTGTTTGGAATCTCTATTAGAACACACTAAGCTGCACAACTTTTGCAATTTAAAAAAATCCCCATATTTGATAATAATTGCTTTCCTATTCGATTTATTTAGGACATACTGTTGTATGTCGCTGGTTGGAGGTGCTGTTACAACTGCAGAAAAAGAAACCTAGTGAGAGAAGCATCGGGAAGGAAGTCACCATCTTCCCACCATTCCCTTCTTCCTTGCCATTTTCTTGTTTTTCGCAGCGTTTTTACTTCGCCGAGAATTCCGATTCCTGCGCAGCTACTTTAGACGTCTCGCAACGGAAGTCGATGGAAAGAAGTTAACTCTGCGGAGCGATGCCCGCGCGCAGCGCAAATATCCATCTTTATTACGTCGCAGCGACTTTTAATTGCGCCCTTTAATTCCTATGTACAGACCGTTACGTTTAGCGGGGAAGTCCCCGTCATCATCCGTAAGTAACGCAATTTCAACTCGAGAAGGTCGCCAGACGCGCAGCTGCCCCATGGGAATTAAAATTACTGCTTGATGCGTCGCCTTTCTTTCTCTTTGTTATTCTGAGGGAGTTTTCTTTCTTGCAAGAGTAATACTTGGAAGTTAAATGATTTTTGGGCGTGAATGCGTTGAAGTCTACAGAATGTTCAAAAAAGAGTAGTCGGATAGGGCACCAGTCGCTAACGACTTCGCGTCGCACTTCACGAAATTAACAGAGACTAGACAGACTGGTGTTTATTCGTCTCATGGTGTTGTCTCCTGGTTTCCCCGAGAATCGACACCGAACTTCAACCATCATTTTAATAAACCAGAGCAAAAAATAACTTCAGCCTTAAGAAATTATACTTCATATGTTCAATTTACATCTGCTAAAAGAAAATCGATAATTTTTGCAAAAATTTTAGGTAGAAAGCAATTCAGAAGATCAGGTTACAGTGAGATGACGTTATGGCTGCTCTGTCGGCATTAAATAGAATTACGAGAACGTTCAACGCTTTCGTCCGAGAATTTAATAAATATTGCACAGGGTTACGAGGTACCGCGTTAAGGGGTTGATCGATTGCCTATTAAATAGTATCAAGTAAGGTGAATTTTATGGGCATTTTTTTGTCTTGATCTCGCAAATTTTACCTTAACGATCCGTTGTAAATTTCAAAGCACAAACATTTTCTACCTTTGAAAAGATATGGCGGTGGAAGTTGTTCTGAAGAATCGCCAAGTTAACGGGCGAAACAGCAACTTTGCCCAAAAAAGGAACAACCGTAAATCGATTTGGCGTACACGTACTGGCATTTGTTGTAATACATTCTAATTGCGTGCTGCGGGAAAACTATGTTACATATAATTACCGGCACAAATTTCATTTCGCGCACAACGTGTAATTGCAGCGTAACTGCGTTGGTAATTTAGATTTAAAGAGTGGAACCGGTTGAATGCGGTTTGCAGTCGACTGAAACGAAATGAGGAGTAAATCTGGATTTAATTCCATTGTTACACGTTGTACATTTGGATACGTATATACACGTATGTGGCGACAAACAACAGCGGCACATGTGTCAAGGATCCGCACGCTATCATATACCCATCCCTGTGATATTTAATTCGAAATTTGAGAAAAGCGTCGTTGATTCTCGTACTGTCAGTCTATACCACTCAGAGCAAAGAATTGTGAAAGAAACTAGTATTAGCCTCGAAATAATAAGAACGGAAATCTATAGAATACAATTGATAGAAGAACATATCAACAATATCAACGCTAAAAACAAAATATTGTTTAAAAATATATATTCGGGAAATTAAAATTCAAATTTGACGAGAGATGGGGAATCACATAAGGCTTAGTTTCGACGATGATGCGAGCTTTCAACTCAATCTCCACATTTTCAAGTCGCCGATCTTCAGCATGTGGCTGTTCTTTCGTATTTTCGTAACATACACATCGTCATTAGCGTTACACAGAGTGAGTTCAGTATGTCCACACGTTCAAAGTTAAACTCCCTCTGGCGACTAAAAGGTCGTTTTCGACAGTCTTCGCTTGTCTTCTTGGATAAACCGAAGTCTCTGTTTCCCTTCGTCCTAATGGTGACACAATTTCCTCACAGTGTTGTCCAATGTATTTCAAATGTTAATCTTAGGAGGTGGTGAACGATCCCGGAATTCCACCACGATGCACACAAGCTCGGATTCCGTACCACGCCTCCAGGTCATCCTTGCCAACTGCTTAATGTACTCCTGGTTTGTTGAAATTTGAAGGTCCTTTTTTTGATTTTTTTGATGATCTTAGCACGGCTTTGCATTGCTTCTAACATCGAAAATTTACTCGCGACTGTGATGCACCACGTAACTGTTATGTAGTAATAAATTAAGGTATTTCTTGTCCTCGCTGCTTTTTCTCGCAAGTCCTACGCAGGTCAACCGCTTGTCGAGCACCAATCCAAGATATTTGACACTCGTTGCCCGTACCTTATTGGTGAATCGTACTGCCTAGCACTTGTTGGGATTTATCGCCAATTTCCAGTTACGAGTCCAAGCCACAAACATCAATTGCGACCTAAATTCGAAGCGTCAGGTACTTTTTATTGCGTCCCACTGTGGAGATCGTAACATTGTCGGTGTACATACACCGCTAGCTCAATAATGGCAGATATCGGGACGTCGTGGGTATCAAGCAAATATAACGTTGGCGCCAAAAGTGACCCCTCGAAAACTCTTGTCCAACCCAAACGAAAAATCAACGAACATCCAAGCAATTGCCTATTAGGCGAACCAGGTTTACATTAATCCGCAAACGTAGCATCAAACGGAATCGATCGCGAGAATAAGATCAATGAAGATGACTTGGACCGTTTCGCGGTTTCGCAACGCATCCCGTATTATATTACCTCTATGACCCTCAGAAGTTAAAAATCGGTCAATAGACTTTCTCGAAATCCAGATTGTTCGGGTGGAATCCACTAATTCATCAAGCCGACTGAGGATCGCGTACTCGACGATGTGTGAAAGGCACGAATTCCAGTACGGAACATATAAACATAATGTTTATATGTCGCAATTCAGGGTCAGTTTCTCGTTTTAATTTTTGATAATCACTGCATCCATTTATTGTTATCTGGTTGAACTTAAATTGCCGAAATTGATTTAAAAAAAACACCTCTTTTCAATTTTTTCCCTCGTAGGGGACATAACACCGCATACAAACTATGAATACCTATTATCATTATTGAGTAATTAACATTGTAATATATGGCGCTGGAAGTACTACTTGCATTTACTTGTAGATGTATATAACCTATATATGTATATATCATGGCAAGTAATCACCCGCTTGCTAATTTATCACCATGCAATAATTGTAGCAGCAGCAGACTGTTGTTTAAATTGAACGCGACACGCAAACACAATCATCTTCGTCTGCGGTTCCCTCATGTTCACTTCGTCCGCTGCATCGACCAGATCAGTAAACTCGGAATTTCACAGCATGCAGAGAGGACTCGAATCGTCTAGTCATTTTACTGTCCCGTGTCTTTAACCAAGCATCTGTTATGCCGAATAATTATCTGTACTGTGCTCGAAATGCATATTTACGCTAATTCTTAATATTTGAATCAAATAAAGGACTTGAAACGGGTATTTTTCATTAAACTAGCAATAAATAATAGGAATAATAGGAAATAAAAAGTTACATCTTTTTTCTGGTATAAAGTGAAAACTAAAAGGCACTTTTTAACATGCTTTTATTAACATGTACAGATGTGTATAAATGTTTAATTCAAAACGCTGTTCCTCTCACAGCAGCGGTATAACATGCAACAGCTCTATGCAAATGAGAGCGCAACGTCGGCGGTTCCAACCTAGATTCTTTAAAAGGCCGTCATCAGCCTCTATACAAGACGAATCAGTTGCAGCACGCACTTGTTGCATAGGAAAGTTCTGCACTACTTGGATTAGAACCTGTTTTAGCGAATCAATGTTGGAGAATCTTTTATGACAGAAAAGTGCAGTGGATTGAGGTTTGGGCTGCTAGAGAACCAGCCATCCGTGGCCTGAAACTAGGCAAATTCGTACGAAGCCAGTTCTGCTTTGTCTTAGCCTTAGCCTTAACCAGATTCCAGAATTGAAGTTTTAACGCCTTTTTCACAGAAGTGCAATTCTGTAACACCATCATAGGAGACGCCCTACCAAACCATGACTAACGCAGGATGGTGGCATTTTTCAACTCGTGTAACCATTTTGCGTACACTCGATCATTTTGTTTAATGGATTTTTGCGTGATTGTCATCTCACAACACAATCTTTTGTTTTCTGAGGGGACTTCGAATTCCTGCTTTTACGGGTTTTATGACTGGTGTGTGGACGTCCCGATCGGAGACAATCTTTAATATCCCCGATTTCTTCAAAAAGTTTAATTCACCGATACACGAATATTAGAATAATCCCAAGCAGACGAAGCGTCTTGGAAATTTCGCTCCATTCCAAATTGCATTTATGTAGTGCTACAACTGCGATACGATTTTCTTTGTTGGATCTTTCCATGGCGAACGCACAAGCGAATTGAAATTCTTTTTACGCACAAACTGCATGAAGGTTGGCTTCGACAACCATGCGTCAAATTCATGGTACGTTTAATTTATATAGTGCAAACGCATGCGCTTAATGTTATAACAATGTATATGTTCCTAATAGGTACAAAGTGATAGCCAACACACTAAATGCGATATATTCGCCCTTATATCGTAATAAATATATTGTTGATATAACATCAATTAGTCACTTGTTAGGTACGTGTACGCATACGTCAAATTGATATAGATTGTTAGGGCAGTTGTTTCAATTAATTCCTACTGACAGCTATAACGCCGTTCACCTCACCTATTTAACGATCGTTTGCGCTGTAGTCGTGGGTTAAGCGGACGTTCGGGAATCGTATTTTTACGTGTATATTGCCGCCGTTAACGGCGACATAATTGCTTCGTATTCTAATTAAAACTTTATCCCTTTCTGTTTCCCTTATTACGAGTTGCGTTTTCAACTATTTTCATTGCGTTTTATTAAAACGCGAGGCAGTAAGAAGTGAAATACACAAAGTACTTTTTAAAGCGATTGATTTTCGTTTTTTTTAGTTGTACGGGTTTTAGTTGGTAGATACAGAGATCTTATTAAAAGATTACTTTGATTTTTCGATTTTAGAAATACAATATACCTATTTTATTTAAATTGTATACGTTAATTTCCAATATAACCTAGTCGAAATATATTATTTAGATCGACGCTAGCTTTAAAATTTAAACCTATCACACGAAATCAAGTTTAAATGTAACAATTAATTAAAAATTCATCTTTACTAGTAACGATCTCGCTGCAATATCGACTACGATAGCAAAAATCATCCAAACCGGCCATTTCAAAACTGCATTAACGCGAAAACGTAAGCGGAAAACTTCACACCATATAGAATATAGACATATAAACGTTAGCAGTTTAGTGGACTATCTATACGTTGACGCGTCGTAATTTACCGATCCGTAATCGCCTGTTTAGCGGCTATACGATGGTGCTATATTTAAGTCTTCGGACGGGGCGTTTAAAGCTGCGCTCATTTGCATTTCTCCTCGAAGCTGGCGGCTGCCACACTATACGCTTGACGTGTAGAACCGCGAAGTCGAGTTCCAATACACTTCCAGGCGGAGCACCGATATCATCTGCTACGATAGTTGCGAGTTGCCCGTTGCGGGCTATTACGAATGCACGGAGCGTATTCCGCTGGTGTTTAGCGTCGGTTCCGAACGCCTTGGCGTGGAAAAAATGATGTATGAGGGGCGGACGTTTGGTTTCGAAAGGTGTACGGTGCGCTAGAAACAATTGAAATGGGGATTCTTAAGATGGATGCACCACGCCCTGGCTGTTAACTAAGGAATTAACGTCAATTAGGCTCGATTAATAAATTCGGCTTATGCTTGCGCACTCAATATCTCGAGAAATCGTTTTAATATGTACTTTGATCATAATAAAATCCACTCTCTACATTCCAGCAGCGGATTCTGAATAGTCGGGGTCATCTAACCATTGCACAGTGGTGCTAAATACACATTTGGCCTTCAGTTCAACCGCCGCGACGGTTATACAAAACTAATGGTACTTTTGGTACTTGTTGGATATCGATTGGACCAGCTAGATGTTGGTCGACAATCGAGAAATGATCAAACTGCGATTGACAGTAAACATTTGACTGACATAAGCAAGTCGATGTTGAACCAATTCAATCGGTGCAGCGTCGGCCAAGGGATGTAAACATATGACAGTAAACTAATGTTCAGGGAATTTTCGTTAAAGGTTCAAAGGTGCATGACAAAAGTAGATAGTTCGCCCAAAGATCAAGTAACGTTGCGAGCCAATGTTCGGTCAAAATCGTACTTTTACGTAATGCTGACATCGTTGCCAACGTCGAGCCAAGCTATTAGTGATCAGGAGCCAACGTTGCGCCAAGCGTTTGTGCTACTAGCGAAGTTGCTAAAAAAATTCTTTATGGAAGGTGAATCAGTGCCCTACCACGACATTATGATATATTAATAACTAACGGTAAAACAAGGCACTTATGATAGGTATTAACATGTCTCCCTCTGTACACAAAATATTAGTACATGTAGAAGACAAAATCTGAAAATATTCTAATATAATTCTAATATAATATCTAAAATATTCTTCTTTGAGTAAAACCTGAGCAGATAAAGTCCAAACTACCAGTTTCTGGAGAAATACTCAAATTTTTAAAAGAACCACAAACAACAAAATAGGAAAAAGCCAAAGATAGTTCAGGAAGCGACAGTGATAGCTAATATATGTATGTCGTCTTCATTATTTAATAATATTTTAAGGAACAAATTTTAGATGAAACAAGTAAACATTAAATGAACGTTCACTTATAAATCTCTAATATAAAAAGCGGAATTAAAGAGATCATCCGTCTATTTCTTCTTTGGAACTTAAGGATTTATTGGGATTGGCATTTGTTATGGACTACTGTTGTGAAACTCGTCATACAATGCTGTAATGGCATACAACTAACCATGTAACTGCAATTCGTGCTTCCTTTTTCAGTAGTACTCAAAAAAAAAAGCAAATTAATAGATTGTTTTAGACAGCCGACAACACAATGACGTAGGTAAAAACTTAAAATAGACAAAGTGTATACCTAGCAATTGTAACAATGGAGAAGCTATTATTGCATTTATTTAGAAAGTAAAACAATAAAATAAAACTGATAGCGCCAATAATAAGAGATACCGCAATATGCTAATAAGCGATTGCGCCTTGGACGGCCGGCAAGCGAACGATAGTCGACGCAGAACGAACGATTCGTTTCTAATTTGACGGAGGAACGAGGTGAAGAGACCGCAGAGCGTATTAGCAATGAATATTAAAAATGCTGGAAGTGTGTATATGTACAACATGGTAGGTATACGGCGCTCGTGCGCGGAAATCACGTTAGTATTTGGAGATGCAAGTGTTTCTTCATTTTCGGGAGATTTAAATATTAAACGCGCTTCGCCGCCGAAGCAGGAGCGTGGACGGATAGCGGGCCGGGCTCGTCCGGACTGAAATTTCATCGTATAAATGCACTCGGAGAATAAATGGAATTAGAATTTTAAATTTTCCGGAAATTTATAAACTGCATTAACGTATGTAAATTGTTAACGCTCTGTTTTTAGAAAAATAATATAACAAATACAGGAAGTTATTATTAGAACAAAGAATATTTATCCGGTTAACAGATCCGTATTTAAGATATTCCATAGTATAGAAAATAATAATGAAGTTTCAATACCGAATGGTTTATTTTAAAGATGCCTATCGATTTCGATAAAAAATATCATCCTTAAATTAAACTGTAAGATGAGAATCGAAATATGTCCATTATGAAGATATAAGGTTTATTAAAAATCTAAAAGGGGGAGAGGAGGTAACATGGAAAGGAAACGACAATTGACTATATCACACGGACGTATGCTGGTCGTGTGTCGTGGTAAGGAGAGGTGAAGGATTCTATGATCTTGTTGCAAAGGTGGTTGTCTAAAGTAAAGGAGCAATGGCTTATAACATTATAATTCAATGTAAAATGTCGAATTTCATATTTCATATAGAGATCCATTCTTGTGCCTTTAGGTAAATGATGGTTGTTCGATGTTAAGGTGTTGTTGTTTTGGGACTAAATGTTTGCCCATTGTTGAAGTGTGGTTATTTTTATGATATTCTTTGAAATATGCTTGTCTAGCCTATGGAAATTGCTTCGCAGTCGTTATATTGAATTTTATATGTGCCATTCTTATTTATGTTGCTTATTTTTAGCTTATTGCTTATAAGGATTCTATCTAGAGTTTTGTGGAACTTATTTGTTAATATGTTACATTTTGTTAATGAAATTAAATTATTGTTCATTTCTATTACAAACCAATATGGTATTTATAAATAACCAGTCTTTACATGTATGCAGAGAACAGATTTTGTAATATCCTTAAATACCGGTTTACACATTAAATGTTAGCCCTGACTTTATGTGAAACTAATTGCAACGCCTTCTCATCATTTCTACTACTGCACAAACTTACTCCCACGCTGGTCATCTCTAGTGGCGCGTACAGTACACGCTCATCTTAAATAGTACAAAAACGTTCTGTTACAATCACCAGTTTAGAGAATCATATAGCTATCTTTAATGTAAATAATCCTAAACATTTTAAAGTATACACTGTGTCCACGGATTTGGTGCACAAGAGGAAAATCTTTTTTATTCTACATTTTATCAAAAAAAGTTGTTCTTTACAAAAGTTTTTGCTTGTCTTAAAACCATCAGAAAACACATTTGATTAAGTGTTATGGAATTGGTGATATTTCATATCGAACAGCGATCAACAAATTTAACGTTAAATTCCTCAGCATTAATATCGCTATTAATTCTTTGAAAAAGCTTGTTAAGAAATTTGATGAAACCGGCTCTGTTGTTAGAAAGAAGAAAACAAGGAAACAATACAATGAAGCTGATAAATTAACTGTTCTAGCTATGGGATCTGTATTAGAAGATCCAAAAAAATCACTATGTAAGACAGCGGCGGAGTTGGGTGTAAGCAATAGCTTACTGCAAAAAGTCTTTAAGGAAAACAAGATTCGCCCATTCAAACCCAAATTTATTCATACTCTGGAACCCCGGGACGATGCGTTTAGATTAGAATTTACTACTTAGGTTGGAGAAAATGTTATAGAGGATCAAGTTTTCCATCGTAATATGTTGTTTTCGGATGAAGTTGCTTTTAACACTAATGGTTATGTCATCCCAAAATTGCAGATATTGGGCAGAAGAGAATCCAAATCTTCATATTACTCGTAAAAATAAGAAAGTAAATGTGTGGTGTGGAATTTTATCCAATAAAATTATTGACCCCTTTTTTTCGAAAACAATTTAAATCAACATAATTATTTGGGTATGTTACAAAAATTTTTTTTACCATCGTTGGAGAATATTAACAGAGATGCAATCCACTTTCAGCAGGATGGATGCCCTGCGCATCCAACTAATTTAATTAGATACAGGCTTGACGACCAATTTCCTGAAAGATATGTAGATCGATCGTTTTGTACTTATTCATTGGCCAGCTCGCTCACCCGATTTAACGCCGATGGATTTTTATTTTTGGGGACACGTTAAACAAAGAGTATACGAAAATAATAATTTTGGTGCGAATTTGGGAGCATTAAAAGATAAAATACGAACGTAATTAGTGAGATTCATATAAGAACAGTTAGGAACGTTTACAGAGAATTTAGATATCGGGTCGAAAAGTGTGTGGAAGTAGATGGAAATTACGTTGAATAAATTATTTGTTGTTTTTTTTTATCGCATTCGAATTTATATACATTAGAAAATATTTCATAAAGTCTTATGTTTATAATAAAGAATTTATTTTAGTTAACCAGAATACTATTAAATATTTCATATCTAAAAATATCTATAAAAAAAACTAAAACATGAAATGGTTTAAAAAATGTATCAACGTTCACTATTGTATAAGTTTGCACCAAATCCGCGGACACACTGTATACTTAAAAACTAATTGCACTTTTTCGTGTCTTTACCATAAAACATGATTTTTGATACGTTCCTCGAATGGTACTTCGAAATCATATCGAACTTTGTCATATCCGCATCCGATTATTCGCCGTTTGCAGTGTGGATATTACAAGCTGGTAATATAATATGAAATGTACAGTGGACAAAATAAGTAATGTCTTCAGTTAATCAACTGATATCGAATGATATTTACGCTATGTAAAACAAATTGGTATATCTTCTTTACTATTGTGATGGGAGCCAAATAATACTAATATCAGAAACCGCTAGTACCAGTAATATTGGCCGACAGAGGGAGACATAATTAATTTTACCTACTATACCTTTTCGTCCTATCTCTACCCGTTTCGATTTCTTTCTGAACGTAACGAATAACACGTAAATTTACAATGCGAATCGTCCGATGGCGCTTGTATGGTTAGCGTGTCGCACGGCTCGCTGCGATTCCAAATTCGAATACTAAATGGAGAAAATTACTCCCTCAAAACTGCATTACGTCCTCTAATACGAGCGGCAATGAGTAATTTCAACGTCAAACGCAAGATTAAACAAATTACGTCGTGCATGCACCGCTTAAAATTGATGCCCTACCGTCGTTGCGTCGATAGGTCGGTCGGCCCTTTACAAACTGCACGTGCTGCACAACAACAACAAACAACCACGCATACGTGCTACTGCAGATGCCTCCGCGTTATTGCAAAGCGAAGTCGTACCCTAAACTAACTTTAGATCTTAATGCAGCTTCAAACGATGTCGTTTCTAACATACGTTCGCATGATGCCTGGCGATAACTTCGTGTTCCTATTTGTTTTGCGGTAGATAAAGCCTGGCAGAGTTGACATTCCCTCTTTACTTCTAAAAAAATAAATAAATAAAATTATTAAACCCAGTTCACAAGCTAGATTCTAATACTTTAAGATACGCAGATAGTTAATATGAATAAAGCATGTTTGGATGAGCTCCATTGTTCTCTTCCATAATGATAATTTAGAGAGAACCCACAGAATTCCAAATTATTTTATACAGCTTGTTCAAATTGTATGGAATCATCTCTTACGTAGGCTTCCACGGTCGTCCATAACACTATACAATTGGTTTCCGCGTTCTTGTAACTTCTGCCCGTAGGCTGTCCCAACCTTCTGTCAAATTGCAACCGTTGTATAAATAGTATGCGGCTAAAATTTTCTGATAACTTAACAGACCTCAACAAGTATCTTTCAAAAATATCCTTAGGGTGATCGATAAATAGCGAAACAGATATCTACTTTATTATTGTAAATGGAACACCTCATAGATGTATATTATTACGTGTTTAGTTTCCTCTTGAGCAAATAAACCAACCAGACTTGCGTCTTATTAGACAACATTCGAAATATACACCAAATCTTAACACAAACATATTTTTTTTATATAGCACTGTACCTATATTGTTTTTCTGTGTCTACCGTAGAGGAAAGTTACATCTGTAATGTTTTTCTATAAAGATGCATAAGGCTCTATCATTAGAAAGAAAAGAAATACAATTATACGCGAGCCTTATATATTTGAGACTGCATCGAATTAGTTTCTGGTGTTACTAGTGTTTGGTTACCATGATAATAGTCAACAAAAAAAAAAAACGTCTTTGAAATATTGATTCAAAATTTTAAGCCCAATCAGCTACTCGTTATCAAAGGCGTGTTTTACCCTTGCAAATTGTATGTAAATGGGTCAGTTCGATTACCACGACGATAGTTAATAAAATATACTGACATTTACGACCTTACACATGTATCAAAATTCGAGGCTAAGTACAGAAGAGTTCGGTAGCAGCTATTAGGAAAAAGTAAAAGAAACTTTATATTTAAGCTAGTAGAAGCTCTATCCTGACTGACGATGTCCGCAACCGAAAACTCTTCAAATTAAGACGGAGATTTGGTGCTACCGTAAACATTCATTCTATTAATGTAAAAACAAAAGGTACAATTATAATAATCATCAAAACAAAAACGAAACAATGGAAACACTGTTTTGATAAGAGTTCATAGAGGCTAACATTATGTTTAATTTAAAATCGGAACAAAGAATCAAACAATAGCCACCTACTTATTTATCTATTTATATCGAACTGTTGAATGTTCTTCCTTTCACCTCGATACATTTGCGCAATAGTTTATAAAAGCTGTTTTGTATTTTTCTCAACACGCTCAGTGTTGCATTCCAGAATATGTGCGTTAAATTTAGTTTTATAAATAAATCATATGTGTCACCTCTTTAAGTACTTCATATCGTAAGTAGCTACTTAGGCTTACAAATTTGAAACAAGAGTTAAGAACAGCAATGTCAATATGTTTTCTTTGCTGTTTTCCTGGTAACCACATAAATTCAAATTTAGGACTGGTGTTTAACTCTCTTTTATCTTTAGTGTTAATCATATTATGCATCATTATGCATATGATATCAACTTCATGAGAGATGAAATACGTAGTAAAATACAGATTGTTCTATTTAGAACAAAGTAAGTGCCTGATTCGCTGTTTATCGATCACCCTAAATATACGGAATAATTTTTTTAATACATTCTATCTATATAATATCAGAAGATTTTAGCTTCCAATATTTGCACAATAGGTACAATTTTACAATTCCATATATGTATGTACACTGCCCTTCAGTGAAGTTCGGTCATACAATAAAAATCTATTATATCACACTGTATACAATTATTAATACATAAAATTAGAAAAATATTAAGCGTACACTCTTTTCTAAGGGATTAAAGCCATAAATTATTATGTAAAGTAGAAATATTGCGACAACCACAATAAAGTCCCTTTTATTATCATTCCAAAAATTTCTCGGAAGTACCGATCTTTTGAAACGGGTCGTTTGGAGATTATTAACGAACAATACATTTAGGAAATATACCGCAGTATCACTCTTGTTTATTTATCACAGGCGTAAAGATATAAATTTGCTTCATTTTACTGTTAAACGTGTGTTGGTGTGCATCTGTCGTTTTTGCGCGAAAGTTTTAAGAAAATTTGCTTCAAAATGGCACGTGGCAAGCCTACCAGTGTAGAAAAACGTTCACGCATTATTACGCTGTTTGAAGAAGGATATTCGGGGCGACAAATTGCTGAAAAAATAAATATGAGAAGTTCAACAGTAAATGACATCATCAAGCGACATCGGACAACTGGAACTATAGAAAATCGTGTTCGTCCTGGAGCATCTAGGAAAACAACAGAAGCTGAAGATTTGAGAATTGTATTATTAAGCAAACGCAATAGAAAATTAACAGCGCCACAAATAGCAGCCGAAGTCAATCGCGGCCATTCCACAATCCATTTTAACAAAGCTTATCGACAGAATGCCTAGAATAGTTCGAGCGATAATTAACAGCAAAGGAGGTTTTTTCGATGAAAAAAAAAAATAATGTTCAGTATATTATATTAGGCCAGAATAACTTTTTATTTATTTATTTTTGTCTTTTTTACCTGTACATACAATAAAAATTGCATTTTGTTTTTAGTTTCGTTTGTTTCTGTAACCTTTTCATATTTTTTACCAACCGACCGAACTTCTCTGAACGGCAGTGTACAACGTATCATATGAAGGTAATTTAAATACATACGCCCTTGACACACAACCTTTCGTATTCTTTTCACCCTCGAAGAGCCAGCTGTAAACGTCATACTCCTAAGCGTAAATTTTGAAATGATTTTGGATATGCGTATATGTAAGTATGGTGCGGTTTTTGATATGCCTACCAAGGCGGCACCATGATTTGTCATCTCGTCAGCGTGACGCGTCGTAGCTATCTATGAGGACGCTAGCGTTAAAACGTTTGCGTAATCTGTCACGGGAAATTTGAAATTTGACTTGGTATACGTTTCAATTTCGGACCATGCAATTAATCAATGCTGTTACCTACACACAAAGAAAGAATGTCTATATGCAAAAAAATAGAATTATTTTGGACAAATAGCTTTGAATTTAGTAAGTTTTTTAAGACAGCTTGGTTGTAAAACATATTCTTCCAAGTAATTATTGCTTGCTTCCGGTAATTCGTTTTCTGTGTGTGCGCGAATTGGGTGGATGGATCACAATATAGAGAATCTTAGGTCCCGGTTAAACGAACATTCCTTGCACGGGGTACACGGGGCTCCACTTTGTAATTTCAATTACGTTCTCATAACACCCGTTGTTTTTTCTCGACGAAGTACTGGCGCTTTCTTTTGCCGAGCAATATATTTGGTAATACATCCTGAATGCGGGAATACCGACCTATTAAACGGATAAGAGCTCTTGTGGTAAGGTGTATCTAATAGACCAGAAGGACGTATATGTATAAAGAAACACAGTCAATTTTCTATTTTAACAGTATATGTTCCAATATTGATTAAGTAAATTTATCTCCAAATAATGCATTATGTTATTTCCCACGCGCTTTGAATTCTCAAAAGATTTCTCTCGGCCTATTTAAGAAATATTTACGTTGAACTTTCGTTTATTAATATAACTAATTAAGCGGAATAATACCCTGCGCTGTATAACACAACACAATGAACGTCGACTCCCTTTCTGCTTCGTATCATGGCTGAATATTTTCGAGAGGACGACGTAATTGTCGAACATCGTCTTTTTGCCTTTTATCCTTCTTTTCCTCGAGCGGTTTTTACTTAATTAGGCAACGTATCAGTAAGTTCTGCGAAGGCCAAAGCAGACGAGGAGTTAAACGGAAAGAAAGCTAATTCGAAAGAAGAAAAGCGGCATGTCCCGCGTGTAGCGGCATAAATAACACGCGAGAAGCAAGACGACCTTAGCCGAAGGAAGTCTAGTTAAACTCTTTATTTTCGTGCAAAATTGATGAATTTCGATTGAAGATCCGTCCAGTAGGCGGCGGTCGCATTCTATACGGTTAGCTTTTCAATTAAGAACCTTCTCTCTCCCGTTTAAAAATGTCACAAGTCTTTATTCTCGTCTTCCGGAAGATTTTTTTCTTCTTTTCTTTTCCTTTTTTTGGTTACATTAAAGCTACACTTCGTTAATTGCCTCATTCATCAGCGCGTAGGCTCCTGTTCCAGTACGCCCTAGCAGTTTGGCATTAAAAAATTAAATGGCAAAGAACGCAGCCCGAAAGCGAGAAAAAAAGGATTCTTTTTAAGGCTTAGTTGGAAAAGTCCATAATAATTCATAGTTGGTGCGTATTTTATAGGAGGGGTGTTGGTTGAAGTAACGTGACGCAACGATGAAGTGTAACATTTAGGGGCCAATCTCTGTAAAATCTAAAAGCAATACGTCTTGGAAGTCTTTCCCTGGAGATTGAAACTGAGAAAAATGATGGTCGCCAAATCCAGCTTTCATTCTCGTATAAATATTTAGATTTTCTACCATAAACAACGCATCACCAATACTGAAACCATGCTGGCAACGTATTTCACTGATACGATGAGTAGCATACATTGAAATAATAAAAAGCAGTTCCAGCGAGGAAACTTTTAGATAGCGCTCAGATCGTAACAGATCAACCTTCGTAGCCCATCATTTCTCATCGACATTAGTACTCTTCTAGTTTGCATCTTTACAACGCGAAAGTACCCGAAGTTTCCATTTTTAAACATCTCTTCTCCAACAAAATAATTACTGATTATTCATGTGATAATATCCTTTTGTGCGGTGTGTTTAACGGAGTGCCGTTCTAATGGTAATTTTAATTAAAACCTCACCGGTTGGCTTTATTCTTTTAATTAACAAACAGGGAAAAATAAGATGAATTATGTGCGGGACCAAGCAACCAGCGCTTGAGACACAAAAGCATCGCGAACGCGAAACAAAAAATACAGGAGCAATTGCAATGAAATGAGACAGAGACGGCCATTTAAAGGATTACTGCGAGGCAGGTTGGCGTGTATAGGTTTCATCTGCATGCAGTCGTTTAATAGTTCTGATAATTTTAACTGATTAGTCTTAAGGAATGTTTTTTTTGTAAGTTTTTTTCTGTTTCACGTTTAAATATAGTGAAAGCTGTAATCGCCGCTCTTACCAATGACGAGGATTTAACGGAGGAAGGGAAAGGAAAAATCTTTTTGCGATGTTCGGATTAAAAACCTTACGATCCAATAAAGAAGAAAGAAGAAGAGAGCCCTATGTTTATAAAGTAGTAAATAATTCCATGCTACTATGATGCGCTTTAAAATCTGCACGCAGCTCCTCAAATTCTATTCGCAATTAAATCAGCAATGTATGTATTCGTACATATGTACGATGGTACAACATTCAGTTCGGTACAAATCTAATGTGAACCGCTGTAAGTATATAAAACTACATCGCGATCGCGCATATATTCATCTCTCCAGAGTGAGCCAGAGAAACGACCCGTCCCGAGCCCCCAGTACTGGGGTGCAACCTCAGTGCAGCAACCAAATGATGACCACGTGATTCCCTTGGACGTCGAATCAGACGGTTGCCTTCCTTTCCTAGATGTTCTCGTGCACATCATCCAGCCCAAAAACGCGGTATTATCAAGTCTCTGATCCAAAGGAGTATTCCCATGTCTGAACTCAATTCGCTTCTTCAAGAACTGAACCACAACACCGTAACATAGTATAGCATGTTCTAAGATGTACATATCTATATTCCATTATCCCTACCTCCTCATTTATAGATCTACACACGTATGTGTACGTACAATTAATTGCGGAATACCCACAAACACATCCGGGTGTTCCTGCTCCAGTTCGTTGTTTGCTCACGTGCGTTACCGTTGATACAACGTTCAGAATGATAGCGAGATTGATATTTCCGCGTTACGGCGGCGCATATAAGCCATTAACTTTGATCCCTTTTTGTCCATTCGTTGCGCTGCGTATGCATTGCTATTTAGAGTTGTAATTCAACACTCTCGTGGTGAAAGCGAATACAATAGCGTAAAGAGATCCAGGATAATCGTTATAATAACGAACTACTAGCTTTTGTGGCCCTTAATTATATATAAGGGGAAGCCGTTGCGTTATGCATACTTAAAGTGAGTTGAAACAATTTGCAAATATTTAGCAAAATTTCCATTATTTTGCATAATTAACACTTCTCATACTTACTGTTTTGAGGTATGTGTGTATCTATTAATTTCAAGATTTCCGCTATCGCTGTGACAAAATACAATAGCTTTCGTAATGGCCGGTGTACTTATCATTAGCTGAACGTTACCGTGCTGGAGTAACGGTTGCTTTGATGGCGCATTACGAACCGGGTACGTTCGTTTAATAATGAGATTCATAAATGGCTCATATTGCGGATAACACTCAATCTGCAGTACATCCAATATCAATCATAGCTTCGGCCATAGCGAGAGCCAATATCGAGCCATTGTCTAGCGCCTAATTGCTACTGGTATTTCCAATTAACAGTTGTCAATTGAATGAGCATCAATATTGTGAGCGGCAGGGTCGGAACCTCCGACGCGCCACCACCAATGCCGCCGCCATACCGCGCTAATCCCCCGAGTGATACTCTCCGAATATCACCAAATACTAGCGTATAAACTCACGTTGTCACCGACCATGCGCGCCCCTCGTTTATATCCGGCAATCGTTCGTCTTGTAGTCAATTCGACCGCATTTATTTCCGCTATCCGCACACATGTACACACAAACGTACAGGGCGATTGCTGTTTAGAATTGGCTTGAAACTATAGTGCGATTAGTTCGAAGAGTCAACCAAACATCCTGCTTGTTGATCGAATCATCCGGTTTAAGTTGTATTCCTACTGTCGTTTCGTTACTAATGACTCGTGGATTTCAAACAGCCAAAATAAAGAAATTATGTAAATATTTATTTTGCTAACTATGATGTAGTACGGAAAGCATAACTCGTTGAATTATGTTTCACACCGTATAAATCATAACTACCAACGCATCGTATTTAAAAGAAATGAATAAAAGATAGTAGAATGGCGCATTCAGTAGGATATTTCAATGGAAACGACACATTTACTTATATAAACCTAGATCTTTGAGATAGACGGAAATATATTTATATAAATAAACATTTGTTTATTTAATGTAATATAGTTAGCTCGTAAACTTCTTTATCTTCTACCGTAAAATTTGCTCGAAAGCTCAAAATTTTATCTCTTCTATCCCATAATAATTATAGTACATGAAAGTAGCCTTAAAGAGTTAAATAGTTCATCTTAACACTAAGGTTTGTAGCATCTACTTCAACAATTTGCAGATATTATTTGTTAAGAGCGAAAAATTTGTACAATTCGCTTTTTTTAGCTACACCGAATTCAACAAATGAGCTAAACCAAAACATAAACGTTATACAAGAATTTTTATAAACGTACTTTCTAATAGTTTCCATCAATAATCATCAGTAGAATATACTACACGCACTGGGATATTCGGTGAAGTACGTATTATTTTACATAATTAATTTAAAATTAGATAAATAGAAATTATCTTATATTACTATTTGAATTACGCCCGGGGTTATTAACTCATTTAAAGCTAATTTTAACGCCGTTAAAGCGTATTGCCAACATTTTAAATTAAGACTTAGCCTTTATATTTAAAAATGAGAAAATTGGTCACTTAGAACGTCATTTAAATTAACGTAAGCGCGTAATTGGTTTTTACCGATTTAACATATTTTACAAAATACAATTATAACCTACTATTCGTAATTATATTGACGCATGAGAATACTTATTGAAAAATGGATTCAAGTTCATCCGATTTTACTTCATTTGATGGAAAATTGTTTGATGTAGTACATAGAAAAAGACAACAAAAAAGATCTATAAAATAAGAAAAAATTGTTTTGATGAAGTATCGGATTCTCTTCATTTCATTAAATTTCGTAAGAATTCATTGATGCAGCAATTACTGTTAACATCAAGGTTTTCTGAAACTGGCTGCAAGTTAATATTGGCAAGTGATTTTTCTAGTGTCACAAAAGCCACATCAAGCCGGCTGTAGCAATTGCTCAGTTACAACATCGTTTTATTAAAATGTCTGAAAGTGCGAATGTGGAAATGAGTAAAGCTCAAGGTGGCTTTTTGGTTATTTAAGTTTTCTTCTTTCTGCTGGCATTCTATTTCTATTACTTTCATCTATGCGGTGTATTCTTTTCCAAAACATTTTCGATTTCTACTTCTCTGCATTTCCTATTTTCTAATATGCGAGTGATCTGTTTTACGATATGGTGCCAAGTTGCTGGCAGATGGTTTTGGGGAATGTGTTGGTGATGAATGACATGAAGGCGACAATATGACATCTGCAATTGATGTCGAAGTGCGTGGTTGGTGTCGTGTAAGTATCCTCAGATAGAGACTCTGACACAAGTATAGAATGTTCCCTAACATTATTAACACCATTACATAGTTTTTCTTCACCCTCAATAGCTTTTTTATTCAATATTTCCAAAACAGCATCTAGTGGGATAACTGGCATTGTATTGTTCTGGAATTTATTTCTTCAAATTTGCAAAGACGTTTAAACTAATCAGTACCTATCGAAATGCAGCTCTGTCTACTTTCTCTTGACTTTCTGCAGCACTCCTCAGTTTATTTTCAATTATATCTACATTGGCATTTTGATATCAAATAGTCAAGGCTGTCGTTTTCAATAAACTTTATTCCCTGATCTCAATTTGTAGCCATGCTACTAATGAAATTCTCCCAAATGAATTTAAACAATCGAACAATGTAATATAATGTAATTTACATTAACATTTAATATTGTAAAGGTTATAAATAAAAATTCAACCAAGTTAAAAGTAAAAAAGCGTGAAATACGTCACAAAAGGAAAAGAATACAATATATACAATATTTCACAAAGGGTTACTCACACTCGTCAAGCACGGTTTTTAGAATAATGAATAATAATAATAATAATAATGAATGAATAATCTTTTAACATTAACAAAGTTACCCCAAAAGACAATGCTATAAGATAACCTTGAGCCAATAAGCAGCTAGAGGTGCTTCAGTATGGACTTCAGATGAATTTGTTCTCCAAGCAAAAACCACTCCTGCAACTTTCAAACAAATCAAACTACAAAAAACAATCAAAGTCCCAACCTATTTTCAAGAATTAGCTAAGAATATTTTTTTGTAAAAAGGACGCAAAATTATGCATTAACGCATCATCCATGTTGGAATCAAGTCAGCAAAATTCACAATGTCGTTTATAATAACGCATTCAACTATCAAAGGGTCCCTGTGGTGACGAATAAACAAACATACAGAAAAAGTATTTTTGATAGAGAGACAAGTTTTTGGAGAAAGGATGTTGAAATTAACTTAAAAGCAAGCATTAAAACAACTAAAAAACAATTTAAAAATAAAGAAATTATAAGACTCAGTCAAAGAAGAAAGAATGATCGCGGAGAACATTACAAAGAGGGATCGACGGGGCATTGTTAAAATAAAAAAAAAACTAGATTTTAGATCAGTTTATTTTCCATTTTTAACATAATTTTGTTAAAAAAAAAAGAAACCGTGTTAATAAAATCTTTACGTACAATCGACGAAGCATCTTTTGTTTCCTCTCGCGGTAAAAAAATAGAAATTATCCGTGTTCCCTTAGTGAAACAAACGCCAACACGAATGAAAGAAAAAACTAAAAATGAAAAAGCCAACATAGTTTCATTTTACTAACAATACACCGTGTAAAAAAAACAACAGCCGAAGAGAGAGAGCGAAAATCCAAAAAGCTCTCGAAAATTTACACACGCTCCCAATAAATGTGAATTATTTTACTGGCGACATGTGGTAGCCGCTGCCGCTGGTTCAGTTCGGCTCGACGATGATGGTAACGGCGGTACACGCACGTATGTATGTACGTACGTACCGCGCTTTCATTTGGATCGGAATAATGTTCCACATAATACAATTTACACAAATGCATGTCTGTGCAAGGCGCACATATTCCGGGCCGCCCATTCATCACACTATAGTACGGATGTTCTGTCATTTTACAAATAGCACGGTCGCACATAAAATACATGATTAAACGGTATCACATCGACATGTTGTTCGATGGAAACCGAACGGAAAAACTACCGGTATCAACCTCGAACTCGATGCGAATGGTTGTTTAGCGAGTTTCCTTCATAAGAGGTTTATTAATTTTGTCTATACGGACCGTCCTATTTGGTAAATTTCGGTGCTATGAATGTCTGGCTTTAATTGGTTATTGAATCCACTATTATGATGTTCAATGTTCCTAATCTCGCGTATTGGTTTACAATATTAATCATCTCAATCTGGATCAAGTTATGTATTTTTACTGTGATTACGCGACTCCTTTGAATCCTCCTAATATAGAGCCCAATAGCTAATGACGCATCAGAGAGACATCAGATAAATTAGCGAGAGCGTCTCTAATTACTATCTTTACCTGTAAACATCATCACCACCGTCTTCCCATTCAGACGTCGCAACTATCGAGGACGACAATCTGGCCTGACTCCGCATCAAGATAACGCCGCCTACAGTTTAGTCTATGTAATGTTTATCTGCCCAATTATCTCCTAATACACTGATTAATCCTAGAGCATGTCTAAATTACAATCTAATCGATGTACGCGACTATGTTTGTATCTGAATACGCTATAACTAAACGCCCCTCGCTCCCGCTCAAACGGTTATAGTTGCGGTACCGTCGTACATACATACACAACTGCAGGTAATATACCGCTGGATGTAGGTATCTAGTATCCGTAGATGTGCACATACAGAAGTCTCATCTACCCCATCAAATATTGGGCGAAGATACAAAGCTACGTGCACAGATGTGGCTAATCCAGAAGTTCACAAACGTAATCAGTACGCGGCGTACTTACAGGTTTAGTATCTTGTCCCGGCACCCTTGTCAAAATATGTCTGCAGTGACACAAATCAGGTGCAGAAATGAAAATAACTCTTAAGATAAACCTCACAATGTGAAACTTACATTTATTAACATCAAACTAAAACATGAAAAAATAATATGAAATAATACTGAAAACCTTCAATGATGGTGACGGGTGAGCCCGCTAGTCGCCACATATTTTTTCAAAACGCGCAATAAGGTTTGAGACGGAGAAGATTTTTGAGCGACATTTGCTTTTTATTACAGCTGCAGCTGAAAATCCGGCTTCGCATAAATAAGTTGTCGCAAAGAGAATGAAGATCCTTACAGCTTTTAAACTCAGAGTTGGATATTCGTTTTTAATTGATATCAAAAACTGGAAGAAGTAAATTGGTTTTCAGGCTGTTGTCGCAAAAGAATTCAATTAGACTGGCTTCTTCCTGCGAAGTGAATTCTGCTGAAGCTTGAGCAGGGAAAGGATCTTGGATCAACACAAATTTTTTGACATTGACTTCCTCAAAAGTATTTTGCATATCACTCGGTGAGCTTTAAAAGGTATTTCTTGAAAAGACAAAGCGGGTGCTCCTCTGGTAGCTTACGTCTTAAAAACGGTTGCTTTTTAAATGTTTATTCTTCGATTGTTATTTAGGAACTGAAGTGGTTCGCCGAGGTAGTGCCATATTTACCACCTAGTTAGAACTTTCGCAAAACTTCGAAAATGTTCAATAGTATGCTATATAAGTCTACTAGAAAGTTCCATAAATGAAAGTTTCAAACTTTTCTGGAATATCCTATGTGCTCCGAGAATTTTCCATATCTTTGTTGAAAGTTCTATAAACTACGGGATAGATATTCTAGAAAGTTCCATTCGCTTCGAAGCCGTTTCGAAATGTTCATTTTAGTTATCCCTGTTTAGTCTCTACGGCAGCCCGGGGCCCGGAAGTACTTCCTCTCTTCTTTCGGTTTAAAACAGTGCTCCAACATGTACTAACATATAGGAGTATGAAAGCTGAGTACTGAATAATAGTTTAAGAAATAGACTTCAGGCGATAGAAATTAACTATTTAAGAAGAGTAAAAGACGTAACAGGGAAAGAATAAAAAAATGAAAAAAAAAATATAGAAAAGCGTTAAATATAGAACCTCTATCAGAGACGATCGAAAAGCAGCAGCTCAAATGGTCATTTAATAAAATGGAAGCTATATGGGAGGCCAACCGATGACGAAATAACAAAATGGAGATCCAAGAAAACATGGAATAATACAATAAAATATATACTAGGAGAATATACACGGGGTGGAAGGAGGCAAGCAAATCGATAAAGGGCAGAAGATAATGGAGGAAATTAGTACATAAACACTGAATAATAGTTACCTTCCTAACAGTAAAGATGGTTTTGATTAATGATAAATAGGCAAACATTTTCGTAACTTAATCACAATGCAATTAGGCTAATTTTTCGTGAACGGACGGTAAGGAATAAAATGCTGTAAAAAAAATAAAAGGTGAGGTTAGAAATAAATGTAAAAAGAAATAAATGAAAATTTACTTTACAACAGTTTTCATTGCACAATCAACGCAACAATTTATCTTACAAACAAATATCAACAGATACCTACTTCTTATGCGTCTTTAAAGACAAAAATTTCCATTAATCTTTAAAGGTTGTACATTCTCCGACGCCAATGCAAACAAGCGTCACGAACAACACCAAAATACGCAACTAGAACTTTATCAATTCGACAACAGCAGGGTTTAGGTGCTAATTGAATCCGAGAACTCGAACTTGGCTAATATTACCAACTACGATACACCCGTGCTCCGGTTTTTTTTTTGTTTCGCTTTTTCTCTTGCTCCCACGACGCGGTTAACGATATAAGTAAACATTGGAATGCGGGCGTTTATATCAGAAAACTTTCGCAATATGTAGTATTTTCTCTATTGTGTGCTGTCAGTGATATTGTCGGGCGTACTGCGCTATCACTATCCTCTTGCCCTATGTGGGAATCTAATTTCGTTTGTTTGAATTTACGAATACGTATAGCTGTAAATTGGTTTTAAAATTTGCGCCTCTTTGTGAAAATAAGGTCCCGACTCTTGTTTATAAATATGTACATACGAGCAGAGGTAGGAAAGGTTTCTTTGGATATGTTTTAATCAGGTTGATGCAACTTTAGAGGTAGATCGGTTGTTAAGTTAAATCATCTATGGGATATAAACGGCAGCTTATTTATACGTTGTAAGATGTGATGAAATTGTGTATAATGGATGTGCGAAGTGATGGTATATCGCGTGACAAATTGTCCCTGTTATGAAGTGCCCATGATGAGATGTTACGCGATGAATTGCTTGAACACCCCCAAGAAAGCTGTTTCGTCTATTCTTCGATGCGATAAAATGTCGCGTTAGCTCATTTTACATTCCATTCGACGTCCAAACGGTCGCGAATTATATTGTTAAGAAAGTGTGGGACTCACTCTTACGCACCGCGCACATTAAGAATTATTGCAAATTATTCCACCATCGGCCGTCTAATTTATAACCTATTTCCTCCGCTTAACGGCATATATTTCCAACTATTTGCATTTATATTGCCGGAAAAATTCCGACCGCTAACACACGTATGAATGTATGTCCGATTTACATATTGCTAGAGCGTTACAACTACATCTGGCGGCCGCGCCGGCACTCCCGCTGGCGTAATAGAAATATGGCGCAATTACACGCGGACCCGGAAAATGAGAAGCGAATACTAGCACATACGTACTTCTGCTTGATGCATACGGAAAAGTACTTTCTTAAAACAAGAATATCTTTCTTGGGTCAAGTAAATTGCATATTTGTATATGAACAAAAAGGGTCTTTTAGTTCTAGAAAATGATATCTTGATCCAAATAGTTATTTTCTAAGTTGGAAAAAAGAATCCAGTGAAGAAAGACAATTTCTTAGAACAAGAAGTTATTTTTTTCATAACAGTAATTAAAAAAAGATATTTACTTGAGGTAAATATCACATTTCTTATTTCAAAAAAATATTTGTTTGATAAAATAAAAAATAAAAGTACTTAATTTTGATTTAAAGATTATATTTCTTTCTTAAGGAAGTTGATACAAGTACCTCAAAAGGCGCTATCTTAAATTTTTGCTCAACATCAATTTTGAATAGATCTTATAGAAAACAGTAACTTTCATTTAAAACCTTTTCTCGTACCTCTTGTACGAAAATATTCGACATACAAGAAAACAACAGTTTTTAGATGTGAAAAGCAGTACAGCAGTCCTGATTTCTTATGTAAAGACTCATTACAGTCGTAGAAAACGCAAGGGTTGCATGATATTTACCTCAAACTTGACACTTTAATTAATGAAGTCCCTAAAATGAAAAATATCACACGTGGAAAATAAGTAACAGCCGGAATGTCGCAATGGTTGCATTCTACAATCGGTACGCCGCTCCACGAGTCGAGAACCGGTCCAAACAGGACAAGGAATAATAATAGCAATAATAACGGCTTTGTACACGTTAATGTGGTGCATATCTACATGCCGTAATACATCGGAATCGGCACGATATTTATGTTAATTAAGAATATTAAACGTTCACGCACGCACCGACTATAAGTTTCGCCAAGCTCGGAGCGCGTTCAAATTGCACAGCGTCGACGCTGGTACATAAGGCTAGGACGCCTTTTACACACATGTGCCGGGACGATTTATGGACGAAGTTTGTCCTATCGCGCGGCTAAGATTAAACCATAAAATGTCCCCCTCTTCCGCGCACCATCCACTTCAACATTTTGTTTTACCTCTTAAGAATTTCTAATTTCCTAACGAACCATAACACGGCCGACAGCAATAATAAGACCGCAACAGCGCCGCCTTTTTAAAACAACCGGTGTGCAGGTACACTCAACGACAACTAACTCGTCTCCGAGACTGGAATTTTCCACGTACACTGCATAAAAGTACCTTCTACTCCATCTCAACAATCACGAGAGAACAGATTAGGATCTCTCAAGGATGTGGTTCCGCAGAGTGTCCTGCTGACAGCTTATTATATCGAAGCGTTGAAACAATCTCGTGATATGGGATCATTTTCCCCTCTTAGAATGAATATTCCACCTACGCCGGAAAATACTACGTATTAAACGGAGCATCCTGTATAAAGGAGATCTTTAAAAATATGAGTTTGACATTGTCTAGTTTGTATATTTACCCGTGCTTAGTTTACGCTACGGAAATGTATCCCATTTCGTAAACCTCAAAATAAAAATTGAGGCGATTAAGGTCTAGACACGACCTTTGGTGTATTCAGTATTGAATAGGAAACTTCACCAAATTGAAGAAGGGATTTTAAATCAAAGTTGGATATCCCAATCAAGCATGTAGACCGGAATAGTAAACCATCCCAACGCCGCTAAGGTTTATAAGCAGATAATGTTTATAATGAAATGTAACACTTCATACAACAACAGCATGCATTATTATTTCAGAAATATTCCCCGGATATACGAACAAACGCACGTGTAACTTCCTTCCCTCCTATTATAGCCCAATAGCAACTTCCTAACGCGAATCCTGCTTCAATTTCTCTTCTTCCTTCTGCGAATTATTAATTATTTCCACCATCCCAATCCCAGTGGTTCGACGCGATGCATTTATCGAACAACAGCAGCCCCGCGGTCTTACAATAAAACCCCCCGCATTCCTTGCACGGATCATGATACATTACCGTAATAGTGGCGATAAATTCTCCTGCGTTCCCTACGGCCTCTCGTCCGAATAGGAACGACGGCAATAGCGGAGAGAAAACAAATGGTTTCATCCGGATGCTGCGAGTTATCCGACACACTATCGACACGTGTAGCCTAGTAAATTCTAATAAAATTTAAATTCGCTGCAGCGGCGTTATTTCTTCATTTGTACGCCGATATCCGCATGGTAATCCATCTGCCCGGTATGTTTGCGGAGTCCAGCGATGGCGTGTTGTGCATTCGTTACTTGGATGGCCAATGTATTTCGCATATGTAATTGATCACGAGAGGCGTGATCTACTTTGAATTATTTGGTCGACTATGGGAGAGTTTCTACACTATTTTTCTCGAAGAAAACTTTAGTATGTTGCTCTTAGCTGTAGGTACTTCTAAAATTATTAATACTTGAAGAAGTACCAGTATACTGCTGGATTTAAGAAGCTTTACTTTATTTTGCATGTAGAAACTGAAAATAAGCTACGCGCACACTGCAGTAATGTAACCAGGAGAGGCGCTAGGCGGTAAGCAATGTAAGGCTCGCAGGGAGGCGCATCATGTAAAGTGCGTTGCATCAGTAAGAGGGTAAATAAACCAGATATCACATTAAACGAATAAGGCTGGAAGGTTGAATTGTAGAAGGTATGTCTTTACTTAATACCAAAATCTTACTATTATCAAAATATTTACCACGTATTTCATTGATATTTCTCCACGTTTCTTTAGTAAACTTCTACGAACCGCTTACACAAAAGAAAAAGAAACTCCCACAGCGACTTGTTATTTAAAATAGTATTTCTTGCTTTTTATAGCTTTATAGTTTAGCTTAATCAAATTGGCGGTTCCAGTATATGCAAGTGGGTCGTATGAGAATTGATAATTCTTGCACAAACGTAAAGCACAAAGAGAACAAGGACGCGAAAAGCAAGGATAACATAAAGATACTCTTAAAATCATACGGAATTGTTCCCATTTCAAGAGATGTTGACATATGTAGAAAAACTGAAGAACAACATGTAGAACAATCATTCCAGTTTGAATCAGTAAGTCAAGATGAATTAGATCAAATTCAAGGAGCTGAATCCGTTACAACAGAATATGATGAAGTTTTTAATGTCCCCATGCGACACCCAACTACCTCATATGAAGCATCATTTCTTTTAAAGAAACTTGATAATTCCTTAGTTTGGCCTGAAATAAATGATAAAATCGGAACACTCTTAATAGAAATTGGACCGGTACAGAAAACAGATGATGAAGGTAGAAAATTTAGCAAAACCTACTAGCATCCACTATGTTTCTCACTGCCATCTTCTGAAGTATTAATATCCTGCTATAAACAGATATTAATCCGTACATGTCTAGATTCGAAATGTGAGCGATAGTAGGAAGTAACAATATTTCTCCCAACAAGATTTTTCAAACGGTAAGGAGAAAAACATATATGGTAGACGGTAGCTTCGCTTCCAAGTACTTTACGTACGCTTCCCCATTTAAGCTATTTTTCTATAAAAAGTCCCAAAAACCTTCCGTTTTGTTCTTGTTTAATCGATTTATTGTCAATTTGAAGCAAATTACTTTCATTGCACTTAAGTAAATTAACAGACGTTTTACTTTTATTAAAATGCAATCCGTTATGTGTAGACCAAGTGGAACAGCTAATCAAATTGCAAATTTATTATTAATTCCTGATTGTTTAAGCAAGATTAAAGGAAGGCAAAATTGTGGCTAAATCACTAATAAATACAATGAACAAATGCGGTCCCAACACTGAACCTTATGCTACACCTCCTTTTAGCCTCAGTCTCACTGAATATTCTCCATGAATATGTACTTCCCGAGCTCGACTAGAAAGATAAGACTTAAACCAATTATAAATATTGCCAGGGATACCACAGCAGTATAATTTGTTCAGTAATAGTGAATGATCAATGATCGAAAGTTTTACAGGAGTCCAGCACATCTATCACCTTCATTTACACCGTAACACAGAATATTCAAAAACTGTATAATCGCGGTTTTCGTAGATTTGTTTTTTAAAAGCCATGTTGTGAAGTATGGAAAAACTTCAAACTCATTAAATATATTACCTTATCAGATATTATGACGAACTCTTATTTTATGTAAAGGAGTGGCGATGAATGGGAATGACGCATGCAACTTTTAAACATTTGGGAAGATTCCATCTGTTATACACCGATTTACAATATACGTCAATATGACTCCATTATGAATTCTATCGATTTCTTTAATAAGTTAGCACTAATTGCATCAAAACCAACTGCATTAGAGGACTTTAAATTGTTTATTACATTGCAAACGTCTAACTCCGATACAATATCAACATATACAGTGGCGGCCACATAAATAGCACAGGCATCAAATTTCATTTGAATTAACCGCTCAAGCTGTTTCCCCGAGTACCCAAGAAGGTTGCGTGTACTTCCCCTAGCTACATATTCCAGAACAATAATTCGGCATTCAATGAAAAAAAAAAATATTTTTTCATTTTTCTAGCAGGCACATAAATAGCACAGTTGTCGGTTCTGTAGCGGAATCTTATTATAGTGTTACGGTTCGAGTTATTTTGTACCAAAAAAATGGTGTACTTACCACTTTTAAAATTAACGTGTTATTAATAACAAAAAAAAAATTAGGTGTTAGTATAATGGGACGAGGAAAACATTGCGCACCAGAGAAAAGAGAGTTAATTTGCACCATGAAAGAGAAGGGCATATCAATTTCAGAAATATCACGAACATTAAATTGTTCACGTAAATTAATGTAAAATGCGATAAAGCATATTCAGACAGAGAAAACTTTACAATAAACGGAAGATTAGGCCTCGTAAAACAACCTTACGACAAGACAACCTTATTCGTCGATTAAGTCAAGAAGATCCTTTTCGCACCGCTACACAAATAAAAACCGAATTTAATAAACAATTTGCTATTGATATGTCGAGAAGTACAATACGACGTCGGCTGAAGAAATTTAACTTACATGGGTGTATTGCAGTACGAAAGGCGCTCTCGTGTCAAATAAAAACCGTCAAAGAAGATTGCAGTTTGCGAAAATGCACAAAGAAAAGACGCTTTCTTTCTGGAAATCTGCACTTTGGACAGATGAGAGCAAATACAACCGACTTGGGTCTGACGGAAAAATGTATGTGCGACGCCCCATCAATCAGAGATTCAACCCTAGGTGCACTATAAAAACATTGAAACACGATGGATGAAGCGTAATGGTGTGGGCTTCTATGTCATGGCGTGTTGTAGGGCCTATATTCAGAATTGCAGGAAAAGTGGATCAGTATGTTTATCGCAACATTTTAGAAAACGTGATGGAACCATATGCTGATGAATTGCTTCCAGTAACCTGGGGTTTAATGCACGACAATGATCCCAAACATACGGCGAGGACCGTAAAACAGTGGCTAGAGGAGAAACAGATTCGAGTGTTAGAATGGCCTGCACAAAGCCCTGATTTAAATCCCATAGAAAATCTATGGGGGGATGTTAAGGTTTTTATAAAGTCTAAATCTCCAGCGACATTAGACGAATTATGGAATACTATTAAAGAAGCCTGGCATAACATTCCTGTAGAGAGATGTCAAAAACTAGTTGAAAGTATGCCGACAAGATGTGCAGCAATATTGGCTTGTAAAGGGTTTCCAACAAAATATTAAATGTAAAAGCAAGAAAGAATTAAAAAAGAGAAATAATACAGTATTTTGTTATTGTTATTAAGTGTGCTATTTCTATGCCCACTTAAAAAATAATATATTTTATTTTTATTTATATATAATTTATTATTTTAATTTGTTTATCTTGAAGTTTATAAAATATTGTGTGTTTATTATAAACTGCATGCCATCTACTACATTTTTGTTAAGCTAAGTTAAATAAATCACTTGTTAACATTTACAAATTTATCAATTCATCCATATCAGTTTACCTGTGCTTTTGCGATTTATGTGACTTATTCGTACTTCAGCAGTAAGATATTCATCTGCAATGTTCAAAAAATGTTGAAATAATTGGCGACATCTTCTAGTCTGGTTTCGGTAATTTTGATTTGTAGTTATTAAAATCGTCTGAATTTTTAAAAGTGTAAATAAATAAATTTCTGCTACGCATCAACATTAATGGAAAAACCATGTCCGCATAACACTGAAAGATAGCTATAAACTTTTCAAAGCTTTATTCGGTGTTATTAGAAATATATACGTCATAACATGTCTCAGAACTTAAAAGATTACAAAACGTTTGGTAATTAGTAGTATTAAAATTACGCTTATACATCTTGTTTTTGGTGCCGGCAACAAGACGCTTAAGCTAACGCCAAAGTAGTGAGACATTGCATTGTGAACGAGGTCGCACTGAATACCGTTGACTAAATTAGTATAAATATAATCAAGAGAGGAGTTGGGCCATCTGAATGAATCTTAAGCGAAATCCTTAATAAGTTCAACAAACAAGATTTTTCTTTCGAATCCTACAAATTATCGACATTAAAACCACCACATACGATGATCTTATCATTGCCATTCCTACTTAATTTCTTTAGAACTAAATTTAGATAATACGAGAATACCTTAAAATTAGCGTTTTGCCGAGATCTGTATTTTGTTAACATTTTTAACTTTCCTCAAAGCTCAAATGTTATATATTTTTAAATAACAGCTTTAGCTGTGAATAACCAGTAATACGGTTCTTTTTTATACACATTAATTGCTACTCTCAGTCAGCTACCAAATTAAGTTTCTTTCTTTGTAGTCCAATTTCTCGTTCTAGAATTGAACAGTCCGCACTGAATGGCGAATGATTTCACTTCAAGATTTAATTTTAACAGACGCCTCAGCCTCCATACAATTCACACATTTAAGACATTTGTTCTCTTTCTCACAATCAATAGCTTTGAGATTATACTCTAGACGCTTATAACAACGCTTAATCGAAAACTCACATATTGACCAATGAATGCAGAGCTTATTCCTACTCAGAATCTTCTCGCGTGTTATATTTGGTCTTCATCTTTTTTATTACCTTAACCTCCATATGAAGGGCATCCCATTTAATAGACACATTCTGCTTCAGGATGCATTGTTTCAGTTTCGTTTCAGACAATAAATCACCTCTATGTCGAGTACCGATAAACAAGGATTTAGTAATTTTGGTATATTGATGATGTACTTCTTTTCTAATTTCGTTTCGACTGCATCTTTAACTTTTTTGGAATTTATTTTATTGCCGCATTCAATAATCATGCCGCCGTTTGTTTGATACTCTTTTGCGTTTCCTCGTTCGTTACTTTAGAATCCTGATTATTATTATTACATCTTTTGCTATTCCGATTTTACACCTTTTTTTTCTACTTCTGTATATGTATCCGGCTTATCGGAGGTACAAACTTTCTTTTGAATTAATTATTTGAACTCATTTAATTGATAACCAACGGATTCTTTCAAATCATGAAATTGCTAAAGTAACTCTAACGCAGCCTCAGATGATGGGACAAAAGTATACTTGGACGGCTGGCAAGCGACGAAGGAGTATGGGCAGTGTACACAAAGCTCATTTTCGTATAGGTTTACAGCGTATCGTCCAAGTTTCCTTTTGTGCCATTATACACACTTTACAAAACCATTTAATATTTTATAAGAGATAATTTGAGATTGTATGTTTGACAATGAAAATTAAAAGTATTTTTAGAATTCCTAAACATTAGACTACATGGTCAGCAGCCGGCAGAATACCGGTTTACACTCCCCACACGTCGCATCCAGAGTGACACTTGTCAAGGCGACATGCACATCTCTGCTCACAATAGCAATTAAGTTAATTGCCAGTCACATGTTATATGGTGCAAAGGATCGAATACATAAATAAAACAATAACTAAGTAAGAGTCCGGCGAAAATTTGCTTTGTTTATTTCATACGAAATTAAAATCGTCTTGCATCCTATTTCGATTAGCAAAATTTGCTCGGACAGTGGCTACTATTTTTTGGGATAATCAGCTGTGTTAATCGACTAACTAAAACTAAAAAGAGAAAAGTACAACGGAGGCGTACTATGCATCATTACTTGATGAGGTGAAGTCGAAAATTCCACCAAAGCAGCGCACCTTATCACACTTCATTGATTGCCATTGTACGAATTGTGGTTCGAATTGGTAGACCGCGAGATCTGTCCTCCTAAATGAGGAGACCATCGCATTCGCAAGCGATTATTTTGAAGAACAAGATGCCAATCACTATTTAAAAGGACTTTCACAAAAAAATACTTATTTCTATATTAGGTCAGAAACTTTTCAGACTGCTCTCGTGTATTTAATTCATTAAATGTGAGCGTCTTAAAATTCAATTAGAAAACAAATATTTTTATAAAAAAAATCAAATAAAAATCCGAATGCGAACATACATACACACACTGATATAAAATGATTGGCACATTTAGAAACACGATGTCCAAATTTCTCCAGAAACTGTTACAAACAAAACATATCCGCCAATGTGCGTCAACGCAAAATATTCTTGTTTTGATTTTGCCTGTCCCGATAGTAGACTTTGCTTCGTCTTTTTTTCTAAATTTACAAATTAACAACAACTACTGAGAGAAACTGATGTAATGGAAAGCAAACAGACATGTACATACACGTCCACTTGTAATTAATACACGCGAGTAATTATGTGGTGGCTATTCAGATGCATGTTATTATTGAGAGCTATCGGAATATTTATGCGATATCATCGAATTATTTTCAACTTAGTACGTGTAACGTACTATTATTATTTTTCTTGCATGCGTTCATTTTTCGTCGTTACATAAATTTTGCTATTAAACTAATTTCGAATGTAAAACTTACGTAACAAAGAAAATGTCGATTTCTTAATTCATATTACTTCTAACATAAAATTTATGTTTATCTTAATCCATCCAGGGGATCTATTGAGAATGGGAGTACGTAATATATGCGGACACACGCTAATTAGCATACGTATTGCATTTTTATGTTGATTAAGTTGTCTTGACATACATGGAATTTTGTTAGGTTTACGTTGATTATATTAATAATAATAATAATAATAATAATAATAACAATAGCAAACCACGTTGTACGTGACACTTCATTACAAAATAGCATCTACAAAGAATTACCACGAAACTTTACCGAAATTATTCACGAAACATACAAAGAAATCATTAATAAGAAACTCAATAAGAAGAGTGAAATATCAGGATGAACTAAAAAAGCATCTTAACAAATCATAATTCTACTTTACCGAAACCAGTTCCATTAATCCCACAACTATTTTCTATCTCAAATATTACCTGTCGCTTTATCAGAATGTACAAATGATACTATTTCTGACACTTTCCAATTTTATAATCCTTTTAATCAATTTGGATTACCTGACAACCATGTATTGATCTCATTAGACGTGGAGTCTTTACTAACATTCCCCCCGGAAATGGTTATTATCCAGTAGTGGAACTTGATAAACGAGCATACCAGGTTGCCAAAATATTCCTTAATTCCGATGAATTCTCCCATCAGTTCCGTATTAGCCAGAATTGTTCGGGACATTTTCTTAGATGATGTAAATTCTCTCCTTCCTTCAGTTGCCATTAATTAACCACAAAATAATTTTAAATTGATATCAATAATCAATTGCATTAGGTAGATTCATTAATATCACTCAAACCAACCAAAAAATCAGAAACTTTATACTGTTATAACAATGAAAAATAGGTTGAATTAGATACACGTATAATTGTTATCTTAATTCCCTGCTTAATAAATTAATATACTATTGTAATGGCCTACGTCAATAATTTAACCTTACAAGTTTACAAATTAGGAACTTCCCTCCAATAAAAGACAGGGTTTCACTTTTATTAAAGAATATGCGCAAGCATATATATTGGGCAAACTTGCCAATGATTAAAGGATCGATTAATCGGCGTAGGAGTGCCATAATGCTAAGAAAGCTTGAGGGTCCATTTGTTGTTGTTGTTGTTGTTCTTGTCCCAAAGTCGTTTTTTTTCTGGAAATGTTCTGATTAATGTCACAACCGGTACGGTAAATTTTAAGACAGAACCAACCTGTACATCACTGTTTATATTTTCAGAGATTATCACTTCATACACCGGTAACGTACAATATTTTTACAGTTGAGTGTAGGCTTTCACGACCGTAATCCATAGTAGAAATGTCTTTCGGGTGATGTCGTGTAGTTAATATTTTACTTGACGTTTCGCTGACCATCCTCTCAGCTTCTTCAGAAGATTTCTAAAGACTGCTGTTGTTGTCTTTTGCATAACCGTTGTGCTTTGCTGATCCATAACCGTTCCGTTCCGCTGCATCGCGTCGTTCGTTGTTTGACGACTCCGTAGTGCTAACTTCCACGTGTTGCTGATCTTGTATCCATCTTCGCGATTGAAGTTGTTGGTGTTCTTCATTATTTCTATGGATTCGCGTATTATCCTCGGGTAGTAGTGGCTGGTCCTGGCTAATATCTTAACGTCGCTGTAGCTTATGCGGTGGTCTCTTTGTTGGTGCAGGTGTTCTGCTACTGCAGATTTTTCAATATGCTTAAGGCGTGCGTCTCTCTCGTGTTCTTTCGCTCTGCACTGAATACTCCGTCCTGTTTGACCGATGTAGCTTTTTCCACATTGGCATTTCAGTTCGTATATGCCTTTTGCTCGTAGTTTCGGTAACACGTCCTTGTTTGGAGGGAGTAGCTGGTCGATTTTGGTCACCGTGTTGAAACGTGTGGTGATGTTTTTTTCCCCTAGGGTCTTTTTTAGCCTATCGGTGTATGAAAGGTACGCGTATCCTGCTGGTTGTTGTAGGTCTTCGTCTTTTCTCTGATCTCGTAGCTTCCTTATATCTTTTGTACTGTAGCCGTTTTTCTGCAGAGCGTTTTTGACGTGTTGTATTTCGCTATTCCTGTGATGTTTGTCGTTGATTTTCTCCGCTCTTCTTAATAATGTGCTCATGATGGATCTCTTCTGTTGAGGATGGTGGTGAGATGTTGCATGCAGGTACCGGTCTATGTGGGTCTTCTTACGGTATACACTGTGGCCCAGTTTGCTGCTGTCATTGCGCTCCACTAAGACATCTATGAATGGTAAGGTGCCGTCTTCTTCGATTTCCATGGTGAACGGCTACGACAGCAGAGAAAAGACGAAGACCAACAACAACCAGCACGATACGCATACTTTCCATACATAGCCGGAGTCACCGACAGGCTAAAAAAGACCCTAGAGGAGAAAAACATCAGCACACGTTTCAACACGATGACCAAAATCGACCAGCTACTCCCTCCTAACAAGGACGTGTTACCGAAACTACGAGCAAAAGGCATATACGAACTGAAATGCCAATGTGGAACAAGCTACATCGGTGTCAGGACGGAGTATTCAGTGCAGCGTGGAAGAACACGAGAGAGATGCACGCCTTAAGCATCTTGAAAAATCTGCAGTAGCAGAACACCTGCACCAACAAGGAGACCACCGCATAACCTACAGCGACGTTAAGGTATTAGCCAGGACCAGCCACTACTACCCGAGGATAATACGCGAATCGATAGAAATAATGAAGAACACCAACAACTTCAATCGCGAAGACGGATACAAGATCTGCAACACGTGGAAGTTAGCACTACGGAGTCATCATACAACGAACGACGCGATTCAGCGGAACGGAACGGTTATGGATCAGCAAAGCAGAACGGTTATGGATCAGCAAAGCGGAACAAAAATATGATATATAACTAGGAGCAAAAGACAACAACAGCAGCCTTTAGAAATCTTCTGAAGAAGCCGACAGGATGGTCAGCGAAACGTCAAGTAAAATAAATCACCCGAAAGACATTTCTACTATGGATTACGGTCGTGAAAGCCTACACTCATCTATTATTGTTATTGTTTTTTTTTATAATGCTTCAATTTTTGTCGTTAACGCCTTGTACCATTGTTTGTAAGTAGTTAAAGTTTATAAAATTATGTTTGACTTTCTTATATTACAGTAACTCCTGATGAAGTTCACAATAAATGAACGAAATGTTCAGTATTAGAATAATAAAAGCAGTTGCGGGTTTCATCAACAACAACAAATGCATTACAGCTTGCCAATCGGTTATTTATGAAACTTATTGGGGACAAGTGAGTAGCATCGATAACTTTTTGTTCTGATATGTTTTGGTTTTGGGCTGATTGATGCTGATGAGAGTGATTTTTTTCCTTCGTATCAGCTCAAAAGTATAAACCTAACAGTGCCAAATCATGTAAGCGAGGAAGCCATCCAGTTGCACCTCATGCGAAACTGCACCATGGCCCTTGTGGTGTAAGCCAGGCAGTTGTTCGATTATCTTTTTATAATAAGCAACGTCTTTTACAATCGTGTTCGAGAAAGGCTTTGCCATTAACGTCAGAGATTAATAAATTCTGCCACTTCATATTAACACCTGCATTGTATGCAAAGTATCCAAGCAAAATTATCGTAGAATTTCCCATGTAATCTTAAAGTATGCTATCATCATATCGATGTGTGTCGGACACGGGTTCAAAAATACAAGCGCCATTGACAACATTGTCACAATATAGTTTTTATCTACTCCTAATGAAATTACCGACATTTCTAGTAATAGAACGTGTAACGTAATTTGAATACAGAGTACAAAGAATAAAGTCCATGTCGCAGATGTACACCATTACCCAACGACACACTATAATAACTACGTATCAACACTAACTTTGATACTACTTTTTTTTATGTAAATAAACAGATAAGTGTGTTACTCAATGACTAAAACGCGATTGATAAGAATAGCCTAACAACTAAACGACAACCGCATGCGTAAAAGGCAAACAAAATTAAAATTATTATTGTTTTCTGTATTTTTATTGGGGTATCACTTGAAAATAATTGGGTGAAGTTCGAATTCCATCGTCTTTATAACGATTTAAATCATATGGTTTCAAGCGAAACGAAATAAATTATTTACTTATGTACCGTAGTATATATGTACATTACAAGTTGATTACACATCTGCGTTTGTATTTTGCAATTTTCGAAATTTGCAATCTTCAGAGATCTGTTAATTACTCCGAATGTACGACCTTCAGTTAAAGATCAAAAGGCATCTCTGTCATTAACGATATACACTGGTCTATTCCTAATACGAATATGCTTTTATACCGATCTAAGGTTGACGTCTTTTCCAGTAAAAAATTATGGAAAATTAGTTGCTAATTTTTTGCTAATTTTTTGCCAATTTTTTGCTAATTTTCTAAGGAAGTCTCTATGTCCCATGTCATTATGAAATATGAATTAGGAGCGAATTTTTTGTGTGAGACGGAAATATGTAACGAGTTATCCTTGAAGCGTTCCTATTCACCGGATTTGACACTATATATTACATTATATAACTGATATTATAATATTTAAATTTAACTACTGCTACTATAAGATACTTATATACTCTTACGTGTTATCCCCATGTTTATGTGCATTAATTCTAACAAATGATGGTAAAAAATGCGTTATTAATGTTGATTAACGTCGTAGATAGTTCTGCAATTAAATGAAAAAATTTCCGATCGTTATTTACTCGAAAGTCAGGTAAAAGATAGAAAATGCCTCAGTTGAATTCTTTATTAATTAGCCAAATTTTCATTAATCATCAGGGTTATACACAGGGTGGGGCAATAGTGTGACAAAGCTCGATATATCTGCTACTAAGAGAGATAACTTTTACATTTACATTTATTTTGACGTCTATACAGGACGTTTCACAATTCCAGAGTGAACCTAACTTATGTCTTTCTAAACGGGACAGCCCATATATTATATTAAGCTCATCTCCCCCATATTCCCAATAAAGAGTTTCATTACATTTTACTAGGTATTTGAGAAGTTATGGTTAATTTTATTCTAAATACATGGCAAACTTAAGAAAATGAAAATGAACTCGCCAAAAATCTGGAAGCTTGGAATAGAGAAGAAAGCATTAAGATTAAGAAAAGAAAAAAGAAAAAAAAAATTGTGGCATCGGAAAACGTAGGGACAAAAACAAATATACAATTAAACGGTAAGCGTATTGAATAAGTAGAAACATTTAAATGGCAAGCAAAATACAAAACATGGAAACGGAAAATCTTCGTAAAGTGTTAAGAGCAACTAGACAAGAAAACAGCTTCAAGTTCCGTCGATCCTTGAAAGAATAGAAGACCGTCAACTAAGCTGCTCTAGTAAGAATGACGACTGGCCAGTGCAGCAGGTTTAGCAATCAAGAAGACATGAGCGTAGATCAAGACTTAGAACAACATGGGACGACAGCATTAACAAATATTATATATTTATTTAAAATAAAAATGTTGGTAATCACTTCCGGTTCAGCCGGAAGTTATCATTAAAATTCACAATTAAAGAGTTTCGTGAAATAGCATGTATATGTCTACGTTTTTGCCTCTCCATTTTCTGTGATTTATGGGATCGAATTCTGAGCATCATTTGGTTATTTCTTCTTACGTACAAAGATATTTAATATAATGCTTATTTTACGGATATTAAATACCGAGAAATTATTTCAATGTATCTATTCATTTGGGTAATATACTTTCAGATAAGCCACAAGCAAACATATTTGATTAAAAAACCTGGAATCCATAATTTCCCGGCGGAAATCAAATTATATTAATTAAACAAATTCGTTTACTTGTTTACGCTTCCATTTATGCAAATAAGTTGATGTTGATAAGGCTAGTTGTATATTTTTTTTGAAGAATATACAGAACGTATAAATACTTCCCTTGGCTAGGCTAAACGCAAACGATTTGTATACGCGAATATCTTTGCGCTAGATAAGACGAAAAAATGTAACGATTCCAAATGATTCACCGAATGCAAACTTTGAACTTTATCCCTTTTCAGATGTGTTCCGTACGCTGACAGTTCACTTCTCGCCATACCTAACGTTGCAAACAAAGTCGTAAGTCTTACATGCATCCGACGATAGCATGGCGATGGCGATGATACCGACTCGAGTATATAAATGCTTCAACTTAGCAGTGGTCGCGGTTATTCGAACAAAGTGGACCTCCGCGAGTTCGAGCTCTTTGTTTTCAATACGCGCACATCATCATTAATCCGCGATATTTGTCGGATCTATTTACATGTTCCGTGTGGTTCAACGTCGTGTTTATTTACTTTCAACGTCTTTATCACATATGATCAATTGATCAACTTGTTCAGTTCATAAACGTATACTGCTGTAGTGGTGTATCTGCAATCATGGAAGCTGTTCTTCACGAAGCGAGTTGCGACGTCCGTCACGCCTATGCGGCAGGAAAAGAGCGTGCCGTGGACCGTTGCGTAGGCGTCCCAATAGAAAAATCCGAACTAGACAATAAAAACGAACAGCACAAGAAGTGTAACCCGGAATTTAGCATGCTACCGACAGCGGATCCGGTGGACATCGTCTTTGAAGATGTGACTTATACCGCGTCGATGGGTTTTAGAAAAGGTAATTTTAATGCTAGGTACGAATAGAAGATCACATGTTGAATTATCCAAAAGCAAAGCCGAATGCGAGGTGGGACCGTTTCATTGTCAAATTTAATTTGCAACTACTTAAATACGTTTTATTTGGCGATGACAATGTGATTGGCTAAAAATATATACTGGTAATAATAATTTCGAACCGCGTAATAAATAATTTACTTTATAGTACGAATGGTTGTGGAAATATTCGCTCTATTTTGGACACCATAAAAGGTATCACAATAACACACAAAATTTTCACACTATATATACGAGAGTAAATAATCTTTAAGAGTTAAAGTAGTTCAACTTGACCCGCATCAACGAGTGCTATTACATAAAAACTGTCATTTTTTTACATATAAATCATTTGTGAAGGTTACTCATTGTTCTACTGTACCTATCTGATTTGTGTATTATCTTTTGGCATGACAACGGCGTTGAGCGCAGCAATTAATTATATATAAATCGGAAGACGAATGCTTTTGTATACGTTAATACCCAAATCTAATAAATTTTCTGGCAAATTAGTCCTTTTAATTTTAGAGCTGGAGTTCATAATTTTTTGTTTATATTTACTAGAGATATTTTTCTCACATACCAAATTAATTTATATTATATACTCAATATTTATTTATTTCGCAGTATAATTTTCTGCCCCACTTTTATCTTTACTGTTTGCTGGTGGATTCTTCATCTGAAATTAATGAGACAAGCCCCGATTGACTAGCTCATCGCAAAACTGAAACTATTGAGATCACATACACGAAATGTAGATAATACATTCCTTTGTGTGTAGACGTACAATGATTTTTGGAAATTTGGCCTTTAAGACTGTAAAATAGGAGAAATTCCTTTGGATATACCATTATTTTTTTAATTTACGAAGATGAAATTTGGTACTTAGGCTTCTGGTTAAAAACAAAACAAAAAAGAAAACGAATTTCGGAGCCTGCTTATACAAATTTGTCCACCTTCAAGGATTGGTTTTTCCAAAAATATTTTTTCTAGCTGACACCTTGTATACAACTTTTTGAGTTATTGATTTAAAATATTTTTAGAATACCTTTATTTATTTAAATTTCAACACCGTCTTTACCCCCTGATTCTTCAAGAATACTAAAACAATATTTGTTTTATTTCTAACCAAAATCCCGAATAACAACTTTCATATTTCTTGAATAATTGGCGAAACTCTCACAATACCAAATAGCAACACCGGCATGCCAAAGATGCAATGCTCCGAAGGTTTTCTACTTTTTTTTTAATTTTCTAGCAAATTACAAATTGTCTGCCTTCCGAAAATCAGCAGGAACAACCATTAACCTGTTTTTGGAGGCAACAAACCAGATGCAATTGAATTGTTTACTGCACTATTTCTTTTAACATCCTTGTCGACCTTCCATTCTACATATTAATGGCAGAAACTGCTCATACCGTTTATTATACTCAGTTCTTTATTATCATCAACTTCTGCCGAACGATAAAATAATTTAAAAAATTATTGCCGCCAACAACCTAACTTACTTATTAACTTACTATATTCTACCAATTTCGAATAATGGAATGCCGATTGAAAGTAACGGCAGTCAAGGTCTTACTGTACTTAACCTTCAAGGATCTTAAATGATAACGCAAATATAAAAATACAATAGCCGTTGTTAATCAGCTGTGTGTACGTATCGTGCATATCGACTTGCGAACGAATCCGGTTCCCATGTGCTCTTAGAGATAACGTTAAATATCTCCGATACATAATCGAAGTTGATTTAGTTGCTTGAATTAATAAAAAAGAACAAGAGATAAGAGAACGACCTCTAAAATACAAGCAATGTCAACAAAGTTAATCATATCCTTAGTTCGAAGTTTCGAACATAAGGAACAACAAGCAACAATAATGAATTGTATTTTGTTGAAACAATTACATACTACGTATTATATATACAGTGGGTTTCACTTTACACACGTAAAAAAAATTTATTCTTGCGACAACAAAATCTGTTTCAAACCAAGAAGATCTTAGCTTTCGAAATACGGAAGTAAATTTATTATTGAATAGAAATAATATTGACACAAGTTAAAACTTGTATCGTGCGCAGCGGGAACTAAATACCCTGTATACCTGGATATAACTTTATATTATGCAGTATTTATCTCCGAATAATCCTTGCATTAAACATCCTTCCATGTAATATTACAATACCGACAATTTAGTAGTGAGACGCCTATAAGTCATACGACAGATAGAATGAAATCAGTGAAACAAATTTAACCTCGCGATTTTATTATTAACACACATCTGAGGTGAGCGCTCGTCAAATACAGTTATTGATTTTAACAAGTAAACGTTACACGTAGTCGATTACAGGAACCATATTTCTAAGAAACGTTGTAAAGTTATGTATTGCTATAATAATCTAACCAATATAAAAAACACGCAAAAATTATTTCCTGGTTCTTTATTAATTTCGATGAATCAGCACAATTCGCTTTATTCTATATAGTACAGGGAGCAAAATACGTATGAATCGAAACAATGCAGCTAACGATCAGGAAGTACAATAAGAAGAGGCCCAATTTTATTTAGCTTTGGGGATTTTTTCATTTATCTCAATGAAACATTGAGCTATGATTAGCCATCCAAAACTGACAAATTAACAGTTCCTATTGATGAATTTCTTTAAATAATATGTTAATTGACGCAAGCAATTGCCAATTTGTATAATTAATAGGAAATAAAGTCATCAATTACCTTATCAATAGCCATTGAACCTTATTATACATATAACTTGCTTAATCTTCAATGCTGCAAAAACAATATAATCGCTACCAAAGACAAACATGTATACAATCCAAGGGATGTATGTACATACGAATGTAAACAAAGGAAAAGCATTAACATTAGTATACGTACAACATAGTAGATGATAGCCTCAATTCATTCATTTAATAATTCAAATATGATCCTTCCCATGTTAGCAAATATCTTACTACTTTTACTCCAAATTACATCATACTCTGTGCATTAGAAATTGTGATGTAGACACAACCAAATGGGAGTAACAGCTTGCCGTATTTCAGAAACTAGTAATCGCAGAGTTTTCGGGTAAAATTTCTTTTAGTAATGTGAAAAACCTGAAAATAATTTTCAGGTTTGCACGTTGGCCAGTTTTCGTCGTGTTTTCTTTGATTAAGAGTTATCGAAAATCTATGGATTTTATTTCCAGCCCAATTCCTTTCCTTTTGGATTAAACATTTTATCGTATTTTCTAAATTCTAACAAACTCGATCTCTTTTAAAAGAGATTTATATGGCGATTATGGTCTAGTTCTTATTAATTTTACCATCAGTAGAGGGCGATATATGACTTTATAATGAATAAAGATAATTTTTAATTAGAACGATATGTTACTTAAGGTGTCAATGAAAACCGCGTCTCGATATCTTTTGTCTAACCGGAGATATTAACAAAAAAAAATTGTTGCTCCTACACCTTTACGATCAGGTTTTGCTGACAGTCTAAATGTAACTATATTAGTAAAAATAAAAAAATATACCCTATTTCAAAAATTATTTATTTTAATGGGCATTAAAATAAATAATTTTTGAAATAGGGTATATTTTTTTATTACTAAAAAAAAATTAATTATAAAAAAAATTATTTATAGGGATAAATAAGCTGAATCTCATTTTTTAGTGATGCCGTTTTCGCTCACGCCCTAAATTTTTAATTCTCTACTTTTCTGTCCGAAAAAAAATATCGTTTTATTTAAAGTTTCTGCGAAAAGCCTCTTTATTTGCAAGACCGTCAAAATTAAACTGACATAAATAGTACGATGTCAAAATAGTAAAATATATATAGTAAAATACTTCATTACAGCTTTCCTTGTATAATTAGATTCGAAAATGGACACATTTTATAATATACACGTTTGTATCAAATTGACAATATGATTTAAGTATGTGACAATAACTTGATTAATCACTACTTTGATTTATCCGACAATAAGGGCAACTGCTATGATTTGCAGTAATCTTATTATATTGTTACTTTTTGATTGTTACCTGTTGTTTATCTTTTCTCCTACCTTTTCAGGTACGAAAGAGATTTTACATAAGATCAACGGTTATCTACCTCAAGGCCAACTGATCGCCATAATGGGACCGTCCGGCGCTGGCAAGAGTACCTTATTAAACGTCCTCAGCGGCTACAGCATAAAAGGGGTCGGCGGGAATGTTTATGTGAACGGCTTTCCTAGAGATTTGAAGGCGTTCCGGAAACTGTCGTGCTACATAACGCAAGACGATCGGCTACAGCCGCTATTGACTGTCGAGGAAAATATGAACATAGCTGCGGACCTAAAATTGGGAATGGAGATCTCGCGTAAGGAGAAGAGAACAATAGTGAGTATGATGCGTGAGAGTTATTTTCGTCCCCTGTCCCCTGATATAGTTTCGCGTAGAATATATTGGTCGCTATAGCTATAGCTGAAACAGCAGACCTAACGTACAGGGGTACTTACTTGGTATTACTCTTCGTTTTTTATATACGATATAAATACATAGTAATACAATTACTGTATAGAAAAAAAGAAAAAAAGAAAAAAAAGAACAAATACAAAATGAGTAAAGCTGACAGCAGTAAGCGCGCAACCACAGGTCGAAGCGCAATTTCATAAAGCATGAAAGCTGCTCTTGCTTTACCCCGTTCTATAATATATTTCAAAAATTAAAGAAATAAAAAGTACCTACAAATAAACTTAATGTGCATCATTTATTGCTATTATCAAACAATAATGATTGCAAGAACTGTGGGATAGTATAGCAAGCAAGACTAAAGTATTGGCACACTCCGCACCGCACAAGTTTAATTAATTAACCCGGCACAGCCGTTTCGAGGATACGTAGGATCCTCAGCCTCAACAGTTTAGTCGTGGTATTAGCAGAGTGTTTATACATCGTTAACCGGTCGATTTCTTTAAGATTATGAGATATTCCTTCTTTTTCATTCTTTAACCAGTTTTGTTAATTAATTTAAAGTTTAATTTATTATTAATTAATTTTTTTAAACGAATATATTGAAAAAGGAATAAAATAAGATTTCGAAAATGAATTATTATCAAAAGAAATCCGGCAAACCCGAAAAATAAATTAAACTTGAAACAGATAATCTTACAAAATACCCTGTAATATATTATATACGTACAGACAACGTCATCTCTCCATCTTTGGTAGTTTTCGCGCTAAACTCCGCGGATCCACTAATGGCACACCCGGTATATTGATGCATATATTAAAAAGTTGTACTAGTTTGTTATTCTCCCAAGTAGTTCATTTATTTTTAATATTACCTACATTAAGATAATTGTCTAACTGGTTACGTTGGAGTAGTTTTCTTTCTAATTTTAAGTATTAGTTCCCAAGTTCCTTATTTGATTTAAACTTCTTTCAAATAATAATACATTAATTGAGTTAGAATAATAATAGTTGGGATTTCAGCTTTAAGCACGCAAGGAATAACTATAAATTCTGGTTAGCTTCCTTAATTAAATTGATTACCTTCAAGTTGTATTAAATCAATTTTTTATCTATTTGCCTTATCTTATAGCCTAATAATCCAGTACTTTATTTTATAATTGTGCATCTTCTATGCTACGAAGTTTATCAGTACTTTAGAAATATGCATTTTTTAATTGTAGTTGCTAGCTTATAGTTCTACACTACTTTTCTGCAAAAACTATATTGATAAATATCGTTGTGCTGTCCGTACACACATTGTTCAACGCAAAAATGCCTTAAACAATACAATTTTCGATTCCTCTATACACTCTAATTGATCCAGCTCAGCACTCTCAAGCTTTATTATAGCTCAATCGTAAATTTCAATTGCTTTACATTCTCACGAATCACAGACGATGTCGTTTCACAATACATGCCAACATATATCTACAAAGGAATAAATTAAATAACTATTTACATTTTCCATGTGCATAAGATAGGATCCCGTCCCGATTACACGCTATCGTCTTCCTTCTCCCACGCGACCAATTCATTGCTTTCATCGTATGGATAATGTTTTAATATAAATATGAAATTCTCAATTTGATATCTTAACGTCAAAGAACGATTTGTTATCTACGGTATATACATATATACGTGTATTATATACGATGTATGCATATACATATCGCTGTCATTGACTCCTTCCACTTACATACAAAGTGGGTCAGCGCGAGCCAGAACACGTTTTGTATTCCGATTGATTGTATACCAATTCTTAACGGTGAGGTTAACCAAATAGATTTTTACCTCCGAGTCTCTGCTTCTATGAACACGAACGTCGCATTCATCCTTTCTATATTGTAAACGTGTAAATGTTTCATTATTGTAACAGAGAAATATCGTTGGTATCGATAAATTCTAAAATTAGCACTGATCCATACTTTCCCCGAAATCTCTTCTTTGTTTAAAATGATTACTATAACAACTTTTTCGCGAAATTATGATCATGCTCTTTGCACGAGTAGAAATACTGACCTTAAAACATCATCATCTGTGTTCCAAAGAAATACGATTAAAACAATATTTTTCCCAATCTAAAAATACAGGATGTGAAAAAAAATATCACAAACCTCGAGAAGCTATGGTATAGCCCAAAATGTGCAGAAAAATATCAATCGACATGGTTTCGCTTATCTCTTCTTTCATTCACAAAACGTGCATTTTCTTCTTGTAATTAGCATAATAGGTTCCGTTAAACGTATGATTTTGCGAATTTACGTGCAACTGGAAATATCTGAGAAACTCAACATGTCTATGTTGACGTTCGTACCACTCGCCAGATCCTTTCGATCGTGTTTTTGTTGAATTGATACCGTTTCATTTGATGGTTCCGGGACACAAAGGTCGGTGTCCACTCCAGGGAAATCAATTTCAGCACTGGAAGAGCAGAATCTGGGGAAGAGTATGCGAGGTAAGAATTAATGCTCCTATTGTTTGGAGAATCAACGAGTGCAGACCCTAAATCCCCGATTTTGCTGCAAATATTGTTTTTATTGGTGAGGCCGGGTTCACACGCATGTGCTATTGTGGAATCCAGACAACAGATACACGACAAAAAAAGAGCAAGCAAAGCGATTTATGCTGCAGAAAAGTACAAGCTATGCTTTACTTGGGAAAATCTTTTGACCGGTAGTCGAACGGTTTACCAAATGTTAAAATATAGTTTAAACAAAACGCAATGACCTGATCGAAAGAGAAAATTAGCATGACTTTTGCGGTAAAGCGTTTCTTGCGAGATAATGAATTTAATATTGATGTAAACGTTTGCTATGGAAGATGCCACAGTACACTACGACATTCAAATCACTTTTTTAGTGTTTCTATCAAATTTTGCTACAAGGGTGAGAGAAGAACGAGACAAGATACAATACATATTAAAAAATATAACAACGCAAATAATTTAATTTTTTTAATACCTAAGTAATCTCATTCTCTTGCCTCTAGTCTCGAAATTGTAGTATGCTTCCTGGGTTTACTTTCACCAACTATTTTTTAAATATTTTTACATAACGTAAATCAAAAGTACCTTCACTTTCAAGTATTACATAAACATATACAGTGTGACCCGTTTGAAATGGAAGCAGCCCTATAAGACCTCAATTTTAAAATGAAACCAGCTTTCGTGAATACATAGTATACCAGAAAGTTTACTTCGATACAAAAGTTCGAAAATGGCAAAATTTTATTAGCGATTTTTTTTAGTAAAAATATGTTTATTGATTGAAAAGTTATGAGAAAATTATTTTTTTAACTTTGGTGTATTATTTCATAAATCCGCATCTTACAACATCTACTAACCAAACGACATAAAAATTTATAAAAAAGATGCAACTAAAAATCATGTAAAGAAATGTAATTACTTTGTTTTAGACTTACTTTAACAATTGGTAAACCTTTTTTTTATAATCAGTTAACCATTAATGAACAATTATGCCATGAATTATTTAAAAAATCAACATAATTAATACGTATTACTCATTTCTTTAAAATTTGCAACTTGGTAGATGCATTAATTATATTGCTTACTATTTTTGTGTTTTTTTGGTCATTTTTAGTTGTTGTTTCCTTTATAAATTTTAATTTACCTTGATCACTAGATATTATAGGAAGTGGATTTATGAATAATGTATGGGAATGTTTGAAAAATGATGACTTCTTGGATAATAAACATATTTAAACGAAGATTTGGTTAAAAACCATTCGAGGAACTTCTGAGTTCGGTGGTATAGTTAGGTTTTTACAAAATAAAATTTTGCAATTTTCAAACTCAAAAAAACAAAAAAAAATCACTTAATTACACCGTTTTGTCTACTACGTATTAAAAATTAAGACTTTTCTGCTTATTTCGAACCACATAATCCTTCCTCTATATTTGTGATACTTCATTAACACCCTGTATACAATGTGTTTGATAAACAAGCAATTCAATTATTCTATCCAAACTCCTTTCTTGCACGGAAGACTGTTGTGGTTACACACATTCGATTGACTGCATCAGCACCGTGCATGTCGTTGACTTAATCAGAATCTTGTGTTAAATAGGTTCATTTCCATTTATTACCGCACCACGCTGTTGTTTTATTCGCTAGAAAGATAACTTTGAAAGAGATAACTACGTCTTTTATGTATCGCAATATCGTCAGTACGATCAGTACGTCAGTGCACTCTCTGATCTTTTGTATATACATATGTATGTACCGTATGTAAAGTAAGTTATGTGTCCCCTGTCCACCATCGATTGTCAGTTCTACCCTACAAATATCATCCTGTAGAACTTTAAAATAGGATATCTGATCTTTTTGATCTAATGATTCGTCATGCTTCATTATTACTTTTTTGTTTCGTTTGAATTATTATTTGGTGATGCGCTGCTCTTCCCTTGTCTATTTGTTTAGGCGGTTTCGAAATTATACATAAATGTATAGAAAGGCAATAGCGTACTATTTATGTTAGTAGGACGACATGCATCTGTTAGAGCAACAATAAAAATTAGCTAAAGCAAATGTAGTTTGATGTACTTTCTAATTCAAATTTTATACTGCTACTCCTTTAAAGGATGCAGATATTGTAATTGTAGTTGACCATGTTTAGACGCGGTATTAAACGTATTCGAAACGCACAGGACGTGTAGCAACAAATACCAAGCTTTGCAAAATGCGAACATCATCGTTGTATATGTTTCTTCTGTACCTACCGCACAGGAAATTTATATCTAACATTTTTGTATAATGATGAATATTCACAAATTCTGCTTTGGACATTGCGTCCAACTGGTTTCCGGTTAGTATTATTTGGGTATCATGATAAGAAAAAAAAAGAAAACATACGAATTTGTTTTACACATAATGGACACCGTTCTATTAATTTCATAATTGGTCAACTGATTAAATAAATTATTCTATTTTATTGGAAATAAATGTTTAGAATTATTTTCCTTTAATATTGTACTTAATTGCTTACAATTATATTTATTACGAATTTATGCTTTTTTCGTTATATTTCAAGCATCTTTACATTGATTTCGAGAAATTTTTCTTTTTATTTCACATTTATTATTTTATTTATTGTTAGTTTCGAATACTAAAGTCTGACAATAATTGCAAATTTTACTTTCATTTGCCTTTAGTCTTTAACTATTTTATAATTTATTTTAATTTTTTTTTTTTTTTGGGATACAGGTCGTTTGTTAAAGGAGGGAAACGAAAAGTTTTTTGCGCTTCTTCTTTATTTTTTTGTAACGTTTCGTTGCCCGTGTTGTAAACTTTTTTAAGCATATGTGTACACAGTATTATGTTTAAGAAGCTGAAGAGGTAAAAAAATAAAAGAAAAAAAGTTTAATTAAACAAGTGTATGTATCCGACTAATGGTAAAAACGTCTTTGTAGACATATGCTTGAAACAGTTGACCACCTCCAACGAAACACCCCAAAAAAGAAAATAAAGAAAAAGAAACTTTTTTCGATTCCCTATTTCAATATCCCAAAAAAAAATAGCCATTAATATTCAAATAATTATATCAAAGTCAAGAAAAAGAATAATGATTTTCTAATTTCTTCCTTAAAGCTTAATTTTCCGGTAGTTACTACCACGAGCTGTACCAGCTCAATAAGGATCTATATAGATCATATAACATAGTATATTGGAACAGCTCCTTCGTGCCGATCGAGAGCACCTTTTGAGATGGCATCTACAGAAAAACTAAAATAAAATACAAATTTTGTCTTTGTGATACCTTCTACTTTACGATTTTATATTGAGAGTAACAGTAGCTAAAAACAACTTCAGGTTATTACATTAGATTAGCTTTAACACGTTTATTCATCGCAGACAAAATAAAATTGACGAGTTTATTAGCAGATAAACGCATAAGTGGACGCAATTGAACTGAAATGGCTATGATAAGCAAGCAACCATAAAATCTTAATTAAGTTCTACTTTATCATACTTACAGCAATACTACCTGCATAGATATATTAGTATGCGTCGAGAATACAAAATACACAGCCCATTATATTAATACTGATATTGATATTCGCGCATTCAATGGAGAAGACATGAATTACTTTGCCCACTGTACATATTGAAAATATTGTACAGATCGAAGTGCATTAGCGTACTTCTTCTATCATATTTCTATGTGCATGTTTCTTTATTTGATTCCTTCGTTTTTTCTTGTTAGATCCAAGAAATTCTTCAGACGCTAGGCTTGGACAAAGCAATTACAACCAGGGCTTCTCGTTTAAGCGGCGGCCAGAAGAAGAGGCTGTCGATTGCATTGGAACTCATAAATAATCCACTGGTGCTGTTTCTCGACGAGCCAACAACGTAAGTATATAACAAATCGTACCTGTACGTCAAGTTCCCTCCTAATGAGTTCGCTTTTAATATTTTCAACGTCGTACGCTAAATCTTGCAATATTATAATAAACATAATCACTTATACATTTCGAAACTTATTATTAAGCAATGTAAGGATCAATAATTGATATGGATTCCATTATCGGGTTTTCAAAAAAAAAACAGCGAAATTATACATATTACCATTCAAGCAACCTATTGCCTTCAAATATCCTCAAGTTCATTTTCTTCGATTAAAAAATATCAAAGATACAAATCCAAGATTAATTAAAGCTGCTCTGCAGGTAAGAAGGTAACGAGAAAATCTAATCTCAGCGACAAAGGTATGTACATGTATAATTATCTAAAATAAAGATAAAAGTGTTTCTACGTATATCGTCGATATGCTTTGTTTCGATAACCATCAAAGTTCAACAATATTTTCCTAAACGAATAAGGTTCAAAGATTAACTATTTATACATATAAAATTTTTAAATATTCATAATTGTTTTTGTACGATAAGAATTAATAAATTAACATTTGAGAATTTACGAACGTAAGGTATCTTTATATGTACCACTTTTATAGATACTGCTTATTTTGCAAACAAATCACATACGCGTTTAATAATTATGATGTAAATATCTTATTTTTAGCATAGCTTACGAAACACAAGTTACAGAAATCCTGAATTCGAATTTTAACTGTTTATCGTCGATATTTCCTGGAAAGATAAACTTTGATCTTAGTCCTGATTTTGCTGTCCTCTCTCTTCTTACATTAACCATCTAAATAACTTAGTTTAATAAGATATTTAAGAGCAATAATTTCCTAATAAAAAAATTTTTTTTATTCAATCAACAGAGGCCTTGACAGTTCCTCTTGTACGCAATGCGTAAAATTGCTAAAGCAGCTAGCTCAGCAAGGGAGGACCATCATCTGCACCATTCATCAACCTTCAGCTTCTATGTTTTCCATCTTCGACCAAGTCTACGTCTTAGCCGCTGGAAGATGTTTATATCAAGGAACAACGTCCAAGTTAATCCCCTTCTTGGAAGGTGTCCAATTACCATGTCCGATGTTCCATAACCCCGCGGATTATGGTGGGTACATCTTGTTTTGAATCCAAAAGAAGTTTACAACACTTCAAATCCTTTACAGTCATCGAATTGGCCTGTGGTGAATACGGCGAAGGGAAAATCGATGTTATGGTTGACGCTACGGAAAACGGAAAAGCTCTTAAGTGGTTCGAAAACCCCGAAGCTCTCTCAAAGCAGAAGAAAATGCAACAAAATATAACCCCGCCGAAAGTCGATAATTCCAGTCTCGAAGCCACTAGTCCATTGACGCAACTCAACATTCTCTTGAGGAGAGGCTTTTTAAAGGCTAAACGTGATACGGTAAGTAAACCTTTCCTTTTGTAATGTTTTTACGAAGATTAATTGCATGTGGATGATTTATTGTTGCAGACCTTAACGTATTTGAGGATTGGCGTTAATTTTGCCGTGGCTCTGATGTTGGGAACTTTATATTGGAGAGCGGGGGCCGATGGTTCGAAAGTAATCGACAATTATAATCTACTATTTTCGATATTGATGCATCACATGATGACAACGATGATGTTGACCATTCTAACATGTAAGTGTATTGTTGGCCTTACTTCAGCAAATTCACAATTGTCATTGATTTATTTTGATCTTTCCAGTTCCCACGGAGATGTCGATTCTTATCAAGGAACAGTTTAATCGATGGTACTCGCTGAAAATGTATTACTTATCCGTAACCATAGTAGATATACCCATATCGGTACGACCTTAAAGATTTTTGTAAATTTGATCTGTTCAGTGACTTGTAAATCCTTCATTTTCAGATATTTTGCTGTCTATTCTTCACCGCAATCATCTATGTAAGCACCTCGCAACCGTTGGAGATTAGTAGATTGACAATGTTCACTGTCATCAGTATTTTGGTGGTGTTTGTTGCCCACAGTTTTGGTTTAATGATCGGTGCTATGTTCAATGTTGTGAATGGTACTTTCCTGGGACCAACACTGTCCGTACCCATGATGATGTTCGCTGGATTTGGCGTCACCCTAAGAGATTTACCTGCTTACCTCTACTGGGGTAGCTACATTTCTTACCTAAGGTACGGATTGGAAGGCTACGTAGGCGCCGTCTATGGCTTAGATCGGGAAACCATCGATTGTCCAGAAGACAAATACTGCCACTACAGATATCCGACGCAATTTCTCGAGGAAATTGCCATGAAAGGAGATCAATTTTGGAACGATATCATCGCCTTATCCATAATTTTGTTCTTCCTGCGAATTGTGGCTTACGTCTTGTTGAAATGGAAACTCACTTCACTTAGATAAACAATCAAAACAGAAACTCTTAAGCGAATTGTGAATAATTTTTGGGATTGTACATATTTCCTGAGTAATCCATATGGCCCAGTTCCTAACTTGAATTATTCTGTAAAAGAGAATGATTTTTTTTGTTATTTATGAATGCCAAGCCTGTCAATGCAATATAGTGTAATATTTTTGCACGTTAAAGATTTACATTATAGTTACAGATTTTATCTTTATATATGTTTAGATATACCTTGACCATTTTCATGGTTTAATTGGGATTTTTATAATTCTTCGCAATACATATTTATAATATTTATTTATATCTAGAATAGATGTAGTTGAATTGTGATATTGTTATTATTGATATTTCTTATGCTGTGACAATTTTAAGAATAAATTATTTTGAACTTTTATATAGGAAGTCTTTTGTATTAAGTTGGGGAGATCTCGACAGAAAATGTACTTAAAACTAACCAGTTTAATTTTAATAATTATGGGCGCCATTTTTTATGTAAAATCGAATTCTTGAAAATTAACTGATAAATCAGCCTAGATCAGCGTACCTGCCACCTGGAGAATGAAAGTGGAACTGAGCGCTTATTGGAGATAACTTTGAAGTAATTTACTATATTATCATCGTATAACTGAATCGAAAAATTTGTTTATAACGAGGAAAAATAAATGTTTGAATTAAGAATTTTTATTTCATTTCTTTTTAATTTCTAAAGTGAATAGTCAATTATAGGTTTATTTAATTTATATTCTTGTTTATCCATAAATTATTCCATATTTATTTGGTTTTAGCAATTATTATCAAGTAATTATTCAAATTTTATCCAGTAGCACATTCTTTTTCTCAGTGTCTAAAGAAATAAAATTCAGAAATAACTTGCTTTAAGAACCCCTTTAATATGGACTAACCTGTAAATTAGTTGTACTTTTGTAATATAGATGGCTCACGTTTCCATCTTAAATATTCACTAGATGTTTGTTCCACTTTTTACATTAAGTTAAATATATATATATAAACTTTAAATAAGTTTTTAAAGTTTTTTTTCCATTCTTTTTCACTAATACATTTTAAACTAAAGTTATATTCTTAAAGTAACGTAGAGCAGATGTATTCAAACAGTCGCGAGCTATTATCAACTACATTCACATCTTACAAATATACAGGATGATTCAGTTTTTTTTACGAAACTTAAACAGCGTATTCTATCCGCCATGCTCTCGAAAAAAAATTATATAAACGTATGTCCAAAAATGTTTCGTTTTCGAGTTACAGCTTGTTGAAGGTTTTTATATTGTAGCGAGCGCAGACGATATTGCCCCAGTCGGGGAAAACATAATTATTAATCTTCGCATCAAAGTTCTCCAATAGCGTTATTTACATTTACGCCACGAAAGTTTAGTAGTAAAGAATATGCAGACATGTGTATGGGTTCTGCGATGGTAATGGCGATTCGCGAAGATTTAAGGCGTTTTCCAAGGAGGACAGTTCCAAATGCCCAAGTTTTTATCGATACGCACCGCCGTTTTCGTGAATTGGGTTTGCGTAATAGTTATGACCAGTACAGGAACAACATTCCAATGGTCAGAAGAAATAATCAAATTTTGCAATTATTAGACGTTAACCGGCGACTTAGTACTCGTAGAGCAGCTCAACAAGTGCAATGCTCACAATCACGTACATTACGTGCAGATCATAGAAAATGTTGTAATCTCCAACCCGTTCAAATTTTACGTAATCTTCTGCAACCAGCTCATACACGAATCCGAAAACAGTAACGATTTTAGCATGAAATACTGTGGACAGACGAAGCCTATTTATTCACATGAAATTCCACCAAAGAACCAAAATGAATTCAATGTTAATGCGTGGATGGGAATTTTACATAATAATGTTTGTTTGCCTCACTTCTTGCCTCCACGATTAAACTTTAAAAATTATTTTACGAGTTTCTTAGCAATACTTTTACAATTTGCTTGAGGGCGTACTATTTCACTGGAGAAATGGCATCTGGATTCCATTGGATGGTGCACAAGCACATTATGTATTAATGGTACGACAATGGTTAAATACTAATTATCCACAACGTTGGATGTTTAGGACCAGCGTTGTGGCCTCCAAGATCGCTTAACCCATTAGATTTCTATGTGTGGGATACATTAAAAAATAAAGTGTATGGGACCCCTGTCAATACACAAGAATTTCAATTTTAAGAATTGAATAACCTTGTAATAAAATGCTAAAAAAATCCATTACAAATAACCCGCGCAATTGATTCACTGGTTCGCCTTTGTAGAAAATGTATTAACGTTAATGGATTTTATTTCGAAAATCTTTTTCGACAAAACTTTTTTTTAGTAGGTAGTTTTCTCGTTAAACATTAATATTATCTTTGTCATATTATGATTAACAATTTTCAACTTTAATAATAAAGAATTTGCCTGATTTAATGCAATAATTACTATAATTATTATTAGGTTTTCCCCCGATTTCCCCGCATTCTCGCTATAATGTAAAAAGTTTCAACAAGCTGTAACTCGAAAATGAAACATTTTTGGATACACATTTATATAAAGTCTTTCCACCAGCCTGGTGAGTAGAATACGCAGTTTAAGTTTCCCCCAATAAAACTGAATCGCCCGGTATAAAAATCTGTAATTCAACAGCGGCGCCGTACAATAAATTTTTCGTTCCTTGTCCTTGATTTTAAAAGATCATTTGTTAATTACTTCAATGTTCTATGGCATCTCCATATTTAATTACATAATTCTTCAATGTATCATTTAATTCTTCAATATTTTTGAATTAAATGGTTTCGTCTTCTGTCACATTTCGACGTCAGTGTATAGCATAAGCTCTGTAGTTACAGTACAAATAACGAATCTTTGCCGTTACGTCATTGATTGATCGGTAAAGTGAAGACAAGCGTAATATTTAAAAATCGGAAGTACACGTACGTATACGTATACGTACGTCGTAACTAGTTATGATATACGTCCATATTTTATTAAGTATCAATGAACTAATTGAGGTGAGACAGTATATGGCCGAGCAATGCGTAGATAAGAGCTTTCGTAATGTTTATTGCAGTACATGCAACCTTTAGATTTGTTTTGTACTTTTTATTTGCATAAAAATAAATTTAAATAAAAAATGACATGTGAATATTATAATGATCATAATTTAGTATAATGTTTTGTGGAAGAAATTTTTAATATATAAAGCTTTGTTTTATTCATTAAAAACGTAAGTATTTACAGCATAAAAGAATAAATAAATACTCCCTGGTTAGCTGATTATGAATATACATTATCAGGCCCTCCATTATGTTTCTCAGCTCCAAAGTACCGCAACAACTTAAATACCAACTCCTGGGAGTTCGGATCTAAGCGTCGGCCTGGCATGGTAATCTCTATATACATTCCATAAAAATAATAATACATTTATTACAAATAAAGTTTAACTTACATGTGCTCTTATTAATAATTCGTAATATAGCTCTAATAAGAACTGTTTGTTATTTTAAAACGACGAAAACAAGAAATAGATTCGAGAAAATAACCTAGACAGAAAAATTTAACAGATATTATAACAATAACACCGGTTGGTGTACCTGAATTTGTTGCAGACGCTGCATACGTCATAGACAAGTATGACGTAACGGCAAAGATTCGTGATTTGTACTGTATATTTCCATATTCCAACCAGGGGCGTGCCAGAATTTGGCCAAGGTGGAGGCCAGTTAGAGGTGACGTTTTGGAGACTTTTATATGAGCGGCAATAAGAAACAAAAGTGAAATTATTTCATGGTTTTAGGAGGAGGCAAGGCTCCTCCTGACGCCCATGATTCCAACGTTCACGAAGCATCAGTTGTTATACATGAATTCTTTTCCCGCCATTTGTTTTTCCAACGCGGCCTTGCAATTAATTGAAATTATTAACCAAGCTATAAAATTAATTATTCTCAAGGTTGAAATGAATGAATGGTTATCTTAGCCGGTCACTTTTTCTTATTATAAACCTTATGTAATCCAAAAAGAAACGAAAGCTTGAGAGAGAATTTGCGGATTGGTGCAGGTGCGTGCAGAAACGTATCGAAATTAATCATCCGCTTAAAGCAATAGCACAACTGACTTCATCTCGCAATCGACAATTACCTCAGCGTTAGAGGTATTTCTCGTTTTATACGAAACAGTATTGTATAATAGATTGTCGGTGAATGTAAGTAGCTCATGTTCAGGATAATTACCTAAGCTACGCTGAATTCAGCTAACGTCAGAGCGTATGTAACAACTGACGTATAACTTTTACTGTAGGAAAAAGTTGCACGTGGAAACTCGCCGTTGTAATATATGTAAAGTTCGAACGTTCTGACGATGCCCAACACAGTGCAGATTGAAAAATTGATAATAGAACAAGGCGATATCGTGAGACAATTAAAAGCTGCTAAAGAATCTGAGCAAAAGGTAAGTCTTCCTGTCGTAGATTTCCTGACTCTATTCTATACTTGTATGTGTAGAGTAAAAATTTTCTACTTGAACCGTTTACTTCACTTGAAAAAACGATTAACATCCATCATTTAAAATGTTTCAACAAGTATCTAGAGTTAAACAGTTACCTATGCGGATATACGCCTACCAACGTAGATTTTGAATTTTCTAACCTTTTTAAAACTGTCGATCTAAATCAATATCCACATATACATAGGTGGCTTACACACATCTGCAGCTATAATGATGCTGAAAAGCGACAGTTTGATATAGCGAATGGAAGAGTTTTAAACGATTTATTAGAATACCTACTGGATGCTCAGGTAGGATAATTTATCTTATACTAGTTTTTTTTTCTGGTTTATTTTCGTTTAGCGAAGGGATCTTTTATCTTCTCCACCGAAGGCAGCTTTACTGCATATAAAATATGCTCTTCTATAGTTCACGGGCATTAAGTCATTTGTCATGGCCTGTGGGAATAGCGCACTTTCTAAATTACAGAAAAATTTCAAACGCACCACAGGTCAGTGGCTTTAATAAATTAACCTTTACTTTTTTCGCAACTTATTTTAGAGGTTACATTCTTCTAAGCAGCTGTAAAAATTGCGTTTCCAGATAGCCGAAGAAGTAGCTAAATTGTTAGAACTTAAAGCCCAACTGAATAATGAGGATGCCACAAACGGTCCACACAAATTTATTCTTAAAACTGCCAAAGGTACAAGGGACTATCCGCCTCAACAGATGGTGATACGACAAAAAGTCCTCGACAAAGTTGTAGCAGTATTCAAACGTCATGGAGCCGAAGCAATAGATACACCAGTGTTTGAACTAAAAGTAAATATTTCCACATAGTTCTTAAAATATTGCTAGTAGATCAGAATTATCTTTTAGGAAGTATTAATGGGTAAATATGGTGAAGATTCGAAGCTAATTTACGATCTTAAAGATCAAGGAGGTGAGATGCTGTCATTACGTTATGATCTAACTGTTCCTTTCGCTAGATACTTAGCGATGAATAAAATTACAAATATTAAACGTTACCACATTGCCAAAGTTTATAGAAGAGACAACCCGTCAATAACAAGAGGAAGGTATAGGGAATTTTATCAGTGTGTAAGTATTTTACATTACAGTGTACACATATTTATCATTACATTAGCAAATTTCATATCTAGGATTTTGATATAGCCGGAGCTTACGATCCAATGATTCCTGATGCTGAATGCGTGAAAATTGTACAGGAAATTCTAGATTCTCTAAATATAGGATCCTATATCATAAAATTAAACCACCGGTTGCTTCTAGACGGTATGTTCGAAGCTTGCGGTGTTCCAAACGACAAATTTAGATCAATATGTTCAGCAGTTGACAAATTAGATAAGGTAAGATTTTCCATTGATTTAAAACCTCTCCTCAAAAAAATTAATTCTACAGTCACCTTGGCAAGAGGTCAAGAAAGAGATGATAGAGGAAAAGGGTCTTATGGAAGCAGTAGCTGATAGAATTGGTGAATATGTATCCCTCAGTGGCAAAAGTGAACTAGTAGAGAAACTCTTAAAAGATGAGAAACTATCCAAAAATAAAACAGCCGTTGAAGGTCTGGAAGCCATGAAATTAGTTTTAAAATATTGCGATCTGTATAATACCTCATCAAATGTGGTGTTCGATCTAAGTTTGGCTAGAGGTCTCGATTATTATACTGGGATCATTTACGAAGCTGTTCTCCTGGGTAAATATTAGATATCTTAGTGTAAATAGTAATTACAGGTAAGATTTATAACGTAGGTGATCCTGCTGAGGGCAGTGAAGTATCTGTTGGATCAGTAGCAGGTGGAGGCCGCTATGACAACTTAGTGGGTATGTTTGATCCAAAGAAGAAGCAAGTACCATGCGTGGGAGTCTCCATCGGTATAGAACGAATTTTTTCCGTGATCGAAACTAAATTAATTGCTGCCAAGGAGAAAGTTAGAACAACAGAGGTAGAAGTATATGTGGCATCAGCTCAAAAGAATTTATCCGAAGAGCGAATGAAATTGTGTAACGAATTATGGAAAGAAGGCTTTAAAGTAATATAAAACAATATTTCAATAATTTTCCTTTATATTTTCTCAATTCCCACAGGTTGAACATTCCTACAAACGCAATCCCAAACTCTTAGCGCAACTGCAGTATTGTGAAGAGCAAGGAATTCCATTGGTATTAATCCTGGGCGAGAGCGAGTTAGAAAGGGGCGTGGTCAAGATAAGGGAGGTTACAAGTAGAGTGGAAACGGAAATCGAAAGGAATAAACTTGTCGAGGAGCTACAGAATCGTTTAGGGCAGTAATATGCCGTAAAAAGGTGTAATTGCTATTGAACGATGTTATTTATTATAATATTTCTATTTATTCATACCATATTATCTGCACATATAAGTGAAGACAGTGTCTGTTAATTGTAATAAATAACTTTTGAAATAGTGCTCCGGGTTTTTTTTTGCAATTTACTGTTCGAACGTAAAAAGTTATTGAGGCTTTACATGGCGCACAATTGTTTGGGGCTATTGAACAACATAAATAAACGCAAAATTTGTAATTACAACAGCTAGCCCCATTTCGTGACATCCTATAATTTTATAAGATAAAGTAGGCTTCGTTCGAACCCCACATTCTAGAATAGTTCGGAACCGGAAAAAATTTCCAGTAGGATTGCGCATGTCTATTAATTACAATTCTCACGTGGGGTTCCGGTTTGAATGAAGTGGTGCCAACTGTGAGCGTATACCATCACTATAATTGAATACTTAGAATAAAAAATCGCTACTGCATCGAAATTCAAGTTTCTACTGGTATCCTTTTAAAAAATTTATTTATATTTATACAAAGCTATAGGATTTCCATGAATATTGAACCATATTTTACATTTCAGAACAGTTGGCTATCCTGTTGTCAAATCATAGCTATCCCCTGGTCCGGTAGGCTAACTTTTAGCGCCATATTGCTCGTCATTATTGGTTATACCCGCAGGGAATTATGCGACCAAGTATTTTACTAGCGGGAAGCGAAACTCTATCTAGAAGAGGGTAAAAAATGATTTTTCCTATTGCTTCCCAACCCCCTGATTACGACAATATACAATAAAGCTCTATTATTTGTGATCACAACAATCGAAGGAAAATTGCAGGTAGCTGTAATTGTGAATAAAACAGAAAACTTTATTAGTATTTAATTTTTGATACAAGAATAATCAATCAACATTATTTTTACATTATAAATATTGGTTTGAATAATATTGTTACTTTATACGAACATATAATTTTATTATAACTCTTTCCAGAAGGAAAAAGCTTAAATTAAAAAGCTGTCAGATTGGTAGCTTCTTTAGATAACCGCTCTGGTTGTCAACCTGTAACGAATAAATGGCGCCAGATTCAATTTGTGTCTATCCTGTGATCCACCTTGCGGCCAGCCTAACGACATTTAACTTGTGATTTAACTGCAACAATGTTCACAAAATATGTACGCGATGTAAATGATGATAAAAGCGTATTAGGTCCCGTAAATAAGTAAATAAAATATGGGAATAAATAAAACGTTCCAGTAACATGTAAGTTTAATATTTGAGAATTTTTAACCTGTCTACAATTGAAAAGTTGGAAAAATAAAATGAGTGCAGAAGTTTCTACACAAATAGAGGCTATTGATGAAGAAATAAGGGAGAATACATTGGAAAAAAATAAATTAGAACAACGGATTCAAAGTTTAAAGCGAAAAAGAGATGATTTAAAAAATCTCTATAATAGGAAGATAGCTGATGAGCAAGGGGATTGGCAAGTATGGTTGGACGAATTTCCGTGGAGTAAAAAGATTCAGGAGGTGTTGGAGAATACTTTTCATCTAGAGAAATTTCGAGAACATCAGATCGCGGCTATAAATGCAACATTATCGAAGAAAGATACTATTCTGTTAATGCCAACAGGTGGAGGTAAATCTTTGTGTTACCAATTACCCGCTTTCATAGAATCCGGATTAACTTTAGTTGTATCACCTCTAATTTCATTGATGGACGATCAAATACATAAGTTGAGAACTTTAGGGATAACTGCTTATAAAATGTCAGCTGGAGAACCATCTGATACGAAGACCACGGTTTATGGTTACTTGAATAAACAAAAAGGACCAGTTATAAAATTGCTGTATATCTCACCTGAAATGTTAGGTAAGAGCAAAAAACTTGTATCAGCTTTACAAGCTTGTCACAAAGCTGGAAATTTAAATAGAATTGCTATTGATGAGGTCCACTGCACTTCTGAATGGGGACATGACTTTAGACCCGATTATAGATACCTAGGATTGTTCAAAAATCTATTCCAAGGGGTTCCAATTATAGGTTTAACTGCAACTGCTACAACTTTTGTGTTAAATGATGTGCGTGAGATACTAGAGATTCCAGCAGCTATTGTGATTAGGGCACCTTTTGATAGACCGAATTTGCTTTACAAAGTGAATCCGAAATCTAGCAAATTTAATTTATGTATTGAACAAATAAACAAAATCATTGAGGATGATTTTAAGGACTGTTCTGGTATAATTTATGCAATTTCAATAAAGGAGTGCGAAGATATAGCCAAGGCTTTAAGAGAATCAGGCAGAAGTGTTTGTTTGTACCATGCTCAACTTACAAATGAAGCTAAAGTCAAAATATACAATAAATGGATGAAGAATACCTATCAAATTGTAGTCGCCACTGTTGCTTTTGGCTTGGGTATCGACAAGCCTGATGTACGATTTGTGATACATTTTTCCCTACCAAAGACAGTTGAAGATCTCTACCAGCAGGCAGGGAGAGCAGGAAGAGATGGACTACTAGCTACTTGTATTGTATTGTACAGATTGGCAGACTATTTAAAACATACTGGTTACGCCAAATCAAAGAAGGATATTGAAGGTGCATCAGATGTGTTAAAATACATTTTGAACCTTAGAAATTGTCGACACTCCCTGATTGGATTCTTTTTTGAAGAAGACAATGCGATCAATTGCAAAACAATGTGCGATAATTGTCTTAGATCAACGGAACCTGAATACTTCTGCTTAAAGCGAGCTTGCCATGAAATCTATCAAACAATTGACGAAGCAAAGAAAAAAGAAAACGATTTAACATTAATTAAACTAATAGATTCTTGGTTTAAATTATTTAAAGTTCAGATTTCAAAGGAGGATGCTGAAGATATAGTAGCACATTTGTTAAGCAATCATGTTTTGAAGGAAGAAAAGAATTACACAGCTTACAATGTGATATGTTACTTCAATAAAGCTTACGAGAACCCACCAAAAGATAGTATTAATGTATATATGGTAAGAAATGCTGCGCTAAGAAGATATTTGGGCCCTCTCCCGTCCCAAGAAAACGGACAGAACATAAAAAAGCATCTTAAAGGTGGTAAACCATCTTCATCTAAGAGACAGAAAGTAAATGCCCTGGATTAAATGACAAAACATAAGCATTTGTTAAACTCAGTAAGTAATTTTTTAACGTTGATTTCTATTAAGCTCAAATATAGCATTGTTCTTGACTTTCAAGTGTATGAATTGGTATTGTAGTTGCATTATGAGCAGTTGCTACCCAAGTAAATTTTGCGTCATGTAAATAAGAATGACAATTTTTTATTGTAATTGTAAAAAAATAAACTTCTCAGTTGTTAAAGAAAAGCAATTTCTCTCTTCACTGTTGGGTAAAACCAGAAAGTGGTATGTAATGCACTGCAATGAATAAATTGTCATAAAATGCTTTCGATTTGTTTGCAGTATTGGTCTGGAGTTGATATTTAATATTCTATTTAGCCGTGCGATTTGCTCCTGTACAGCCCCAAACAGAAAAAGTACAAATAGAATGGTCTCCTTTGTAACAGAAATGGACAAATGTTTAACGGCTCATCTTACTTACCAATGGATTCACAACTACTGAAGAATAATTCTAGCTCGAAAAAAAAAAAAAACTTCAAATAGAAATATTTATACTTTAAATAAATTGAAATTTTACTAAAAGAAAATTTATTTCAGTATTCTGTTTGTTTCTATACACAAATATTGAAATACCTACTCTTCTTCATCTTAACGCATACGCTTTATCGTGTGAAAATAGGTGTCCTCTTAATTTTAAAAGAAACGAAGGATTGAAATGTGCGTGAATATTTATTGAAACAAATTACTAAATTAGTTTATATTTTTTCTACCTCCTTTTCCCAATACAGAGTCTGTATGGATATGAAACTTTTACATTAAATAATATATGATTAAAAGAAAACAAATAAGAATTATTGCTATGCTTTTCTCTGGCAGCTACACCGTCTGATCCTATGACCACCGGCATTTAGTTCCAAGTGTGAGCACCCATCAACTGGACCGTTTTCTTAATCTTCCATTTCCTTAATGTTTGTTCTTTTTTTTTCATTTTAAATATAAATTACAATGGCAGAAGTTATTAGAATATGGACCCTATTTAGTATTGGTACTTTTCAATGCAGGTAGCAAAAAGCGACAGTATTGAGTTAAATTAATCGATTGTATTCAATAAATACAAGGTAGTAAACGTAATTATTAATACAAAAAAATTAAGAAAATTAGATATATGTCGTAAAAAGGTAGCGAACGAAACTTGGTGCTTCCTTTTAAAATTTACAAACCGTGGGACTCATTAGAGGAGCGGACATCATCTATCTTCAGGATCATCTTCACCAGTTGCGTGGCCAACTTGATCTGTTGCCTCTTCGATTTCAAAGATTCAATAACATGCTGCTCCCGCATGTTAAAGTTGCCCATTTGGACGCAATCAATACCCAAGGCGGGATCGCCAGTTCCAGCCTGTTTAGCCTTGAAAATAATAAGAAAAAATTATTACAAACGCTGTACCTTTTACAACAAAATTATATTGAACAAGTTACTTTAACTTCAGCCAAAGCATGCATAGCTGATAAACCGCTATTTTCAGCTAGTGACAAGGGTATCGCCTCCAATGCTTCAGCAAATCCCCTAAAGGCGTACTGTTCCAGAGATGCTAGTTGATCAGCATGAGCCGCTACTGCCAAACTGCACGATATTTCAGCTGCTCCACCTCCGTAAACGATTCTAGGTTCCTAGAATTGAAATTAAATATTTCCCAAGATAATTCGGCAGTTAAAAATATCCAAACCTGAATTAAGCTTCTAATAACACACAAGGCATCATGCAAGCTTCTCTTTGCCTCCTCGACTAACATAGCATTACCTCCTCGGACAAGAATGGTTACTGCCCTCGAATTTGAGCATTCCTCAATAACTAACATCTTATCCTTTGTAGTTCCAAATGAAAGTTCACGAACAAGGCCAGCCTTTCCCAGTTTATTAGGAGTAAGTTCCTCGAAACGAGGAACAATTCTACCTCCAGTTGCTATGGCGATTAATTCAATTTCGGGACCACCAACCTTTAAATGAGCAGGCACTATTATACTCTGCATGTTAGGATGTCAAGGTATCACTTACCCAACGGACAGCAGGTAGATTTTGCTGCAACAACAAATGATTTGCCTCATCGTCGAAACCCCACTGGCAGATTGCCAACGTAGCTCCAGCTTGTTTAACTTGAGATACCTATAAGCATGGATCAATTTAAAAGAACAACCTAAATATATGAAAAACTCTACCATATCTGTGAACTTTTCCTGTTCATATTTGCGTAATTCTTTATAATCCTCAGTGCTAGTAACGTCCAACTTATGCTTGGTTTTCGGCTTCGGTGGCTCAAATGGACAAGTCAAAATAGCTAACTTGACATCTTTCAACTCTTTCGGCATCTGCGGGTGAGACATAGTTTTGTCTATTACCACCCCCTTAACAAGAACCGTATCTTCTAGACGGCCACCAATTTTTCCTTCCACTTTGATTAATTCGAAGTTTACATCGCGTGTTTCAAGATCTGCTACAGATAAGACAGCCTTTACTGCAATTTCTGCCATTTGCCTATGGCATTTGTTGACGATCTTCGATCCTAATGTAGTCATCGCTACTTTTATCAATGGTTCTAAGTTGTCAGCAGAAACTGTGAATAATTCAGCAATTTTATCCAAGTGCTCAACAGCTTTCTGCCCAGCAAGTTCAAAACCATCGGCTATTCGAATTGGGTGAATACCACGATCTAATAAAGCTCCGGCTTGTTCTAATAATGCTCCGGCTAAGACTACGACACCGGTCGTTCCATCACCTAGATAAAAAAATTTATATTACGGATGAGAATAGTGCATTACAAAATGATAAGAAGGTACCTATTTCATCATCTTGTGACTGCGAAAGTTGTACGAGCAATTTTCCTACTTCATGTTCAATTTCCATCATTTTCAATATGGTGGCTCCATCATTTGTAACTGTAACTTCGCCTAAAATAAGGCAGTAATTAAAAAAACGTACATGTTTCGCTAATAATTAAGGGAAACGTACCATCAGGTGACACCATCATTTTGTCTAAACCTTTCGGACCTAATGAAGTACGAATTGTATTCGAAATTTGTTTAGCGGCCAATATATGCGACTAGAATCATTAGAGAACGTTACAATTCGACTGTTTAGGTATGAATTTTATATTATTTACGAATAAAAAACTTATACATGGTATAATAGATATTTAACCCTACCTTCAAAGCGTCTATGCCGGTTAATCTTCTCTGTTTTTCTTGATCTCGGATAATTATAAACGGCCTACCGTATTCGTCGAAGGCAATACTACCTGGTAAGGAGTTCATTTTTAATTTATTTCTTCTATTATTCGGTCGATGAAAGCAAATACACTTTTTTGACAAATATCCTTACTTCTTGTTTCACGTGTTCAGGTTCGATCGTAACTAATCGTGACTGATCGTTATCCAAAAATGGACGACATCAGGTCGACTATGAAGTGGGCTGAATTATCGAAGATTCTAGAATCTCGTCATAAATGCAAAGTAGTATTTAAGACATTTTCTGGACAAAAGTTTTTTATAATTTACAGATGATGTAGAATTAATTCATTAGAAAAAGATATTTGGTATGTTAATGATGTTTTTAAAGATTTGTTCCATCGTATCGTACATGAACCGCTTTCTACGCATGCGTTAAAAATGTATTACTTCCGGACCGATTCCGTACTGTAATGTCACAGATTAGATAATATACAGATAGCGAATTCCCCAAAAATTATTTGGGCGCATGCGTGAAATCGCCATGTTGTAAATTGGGTTATCAAACATTTCGAATTGTATATTGTTTCATCGTTTGTTTAACATATCATAGGTGTAGTGATCTACCTTAGATACTTCTAGTTTTATTTATATTCACAAAACGTTTGTTTCAGTTCAGCTTATATAGACTCTTAAGAGGATTTAATTAATTATTTGGTAATGGTACCTCGTGGAGGGAAAAAAGGCAAGCATTTCTGCTATTGAATTCAGAAAAGGTGCTATTTGATTTTATTCATGAAGTAAATTTTCCATTGATAACAATTAGAAAACAAAGATAGACGAGATAAACAAGTTACAATCTTTTAAAATTCTCCGGTTGATCCAAAAGTTCCAAAAAATCAATTTGGATCCTCCGATATCAAAATTAAGAAATATTAAACAAGATCTGATGAATGAAAATGTTTGGATTTGAATTGAGTGCAGCATCAACACAAGACTTTTGCAAAGGAACGTCAAACTACTTTCAATTGAAGAACTACCGCGAGTAGTGAAAAATTTATTAATTCACCAGATAAATAAGAAAATATTTAATGAAATAAATTCATAAAAAGGTGTCAGTTAGGAATTGATTTAGGCAGTTTTCTAAATTTGTCAGGAAGAAATATCGTTATTGAATTCAATAAATACTGTAAAGCTTGTGGCATTAAAAATTGTTCAAGTTTCATTCAGTTCTATCCGAAAAATAACAAACAAAGTTAAGTTAGATCTTTAATGATAGCAAGGACTGTGGCGTAGTATGGTAAACAACACATAAGTATCGGCACCCTCCGCACCACACAAGTTTAATTTATTATATAGTAATATAATAAATAGTCCGGGACGGCCGTTTCAAGGACACGAACGGTCCTCATCATCAACCGGTGACTGAATAAAGTGAGAAAAAACTTTTTCTAAAACTAAACATGCATGTACTATCCCTACTTCTTAGAACAGATATCCTTTACAAGTGACTATTTCTACCCCCTGCACGCCTTGAAGCTACGACGTGCGAAAAATAACATGCATGAACTATCCCTTCACCGAGAAGAAATATTGTATTTTACAAGTGCCTAATTCTACCCTCTACGTGTCTTAAACTACGACATGCGAAAAACACGGCCAGATGGACGGGAAGATCTCTTTTATGACCCAAAATATAAACGAGTGCCAGCCTACTGCAAAATGTCAAAAAGGACAGAATACGACAAGGGTCCGTTTTCTCGGTTCATCAGATTTGTATTACTTTTGATGTAAATTGTCTCGTACGCATCTAATTCTCGCGGCGACGTTACGTTTTTAATCAATTTTAAGTCTTCTAATTTAATACTATGCCCGGTTTCATTTATATGTTGTGCCACACTCGACGCGTCCATTCTTCCGTAGCGATAATTACGTATGTGTTTTTTGAATCTAGTTTCTATCGCTCTTTTTGTTTGACCAATATAAGCTTTATTACAGTGACTACATTCAATTTTATAAATACCCGACCTTTCTCCCATTTTCGGTTTATCTTTAGGATTACCGAGAAAATTTTTAAGCGTGTTGCGCATGTAAGTGTGCTCATGTAAGTTTTACCAGTGAGGAGTTCAATTTTTTTGTCATCGTCTCATTGCAACATATATCTTTCTTGAACAGATAAGGATAGTCATGTGCCCCCCGGAACAAAATTTTGCCAATATTTCCTCTACGTCTGGCATAAATGATTATGTTGCTTAGGTGGTAGGATGTGTACATATATATTTTACAGGCATTTATGTGGAAGAACAGAAAATAGTTCCAGGTAATTCAAAAATGTGAGACTACAAACAAGCCTTTCTTTATCCAGTCGCTACCTTCAAAAGGAGAAACTGAGATTCAAGCTTAAGGAAGAGTGCATACTTTTAAGAAGAATGAACCCATTGTTACTTTAAAGGGGCTGTGCGCAAAATGTTTTTAAAAGAATCTCGCTGTATTATTAAACGTGTAGATCGACTTAATTTGTTTCATAATACTACTTTTGTTATTTCAATTTATGCCTTTGGCGTAATATTTACGAATTAAGATTAGAAGTTATTAAAATTTAATAAAGTCACTTCAAAGACCTAAATTTAAACAATCCCTGTAATTTTTAATAACCTAAACAAACGAATTTATAAATATAAACATTAAGTGACATTAGTTTGAGAACCCAGTTTACGATATGGCGGCGCAAGTACAAGGTCACGAAATTTGGTTGCATGAGATCAAAGGCGCCGCCGCTGATTAGATAATAATACAGATACAGTTTCGTATCTGTTTATTATCTAATCTGTGGTAGTGTGTTGGAACGGTTTACCGAAATTTATTGAATTAGAACCTGCCCGTAACTAATGTGTTTTTTTTTAACTGTGCACGAGAACTGCAAAATACATTCTGCAAATGCTTCTGACTAGCAATTCCACAAAAATCGGTGGATCAATTCGGACATCGTCAAATTTTATATTGGAATATCCGACTATTCGTACAGAAGGTGTGTTGGAATGTTTGATGCAGCATCACCGCGATATACAGGTTATCCGTCTCAAGATCAGAGGACAACAATTAGTTTTATCTAGAGAAATTTATAATAACTGGGGAGAAGATTAGTTTACTAGTTAATTCTAATTTAAAGCTTGTGCTAATATAGAGGGCGATTTGTATACAAATGTTAAAACATTATAAAGTCATGTTAACTCACAAAACACTCTGTATATGTTCGAAACATTACGCATAGCTTTTAACACTATATTCCACGACTTTGAGATTATGAAAATAACAGTAAATTAACTGTAAATAATGAATGTCTTGCATTATTCTACATATATGTCTTTTAATATAAAAGGTAGAACCATCTGGGGGTAGTATGCTTCGAAACGAGTTCCGAGACCGACTTGAGCAGTACATCAAAGAACTACAAAACTTGGAAACTGATATTGCGTTATACAAAAAGGTTACAAAAAAAATAAACATAGAAGATATTATGGGCGCACAAATCGGAGCTGTCTTGAAGAGTATCGATGAAAATTGTGAAAGATTAGACGTGATATTGTATGTCTTGCGAAGTAAAGTACACTCTCCCTAGAACAGAAGCGGTACCTCATTCCCCAAGAAAAAAATGTCACTTCAGGACTGCTTACCATGCTATCCTCATGTTCCCACAGCGAATGATCAAGCGGATGGCCGCCGCAGGCTGCAACAAGCGCATGTGAAATTTGTATCATATATGTACTATTTTATTTGAGATTTTGAGATAATGAATCTTGGCGTAGAATAAAAAAGGTTTTATGAACATATGTGTGCGTGTTTTATTTTAAAGCATATGAGTTACAACACGTATATAAAGCGTAAAAGTAATGACTACAATAAATTATTTTTGTCAATACAGTTGTTGTAGGTCAAGTCACTTGACGTACATTTTGTTTCATTTCCTTCGCAATACTCTTTCGAAAAAAGTAAACGTTTTTGTGTTTAGTTTTTTGGCGTTCCTGTTCCTAAAAACTTCTTTAATTGGTTTGCCATTCATGTCCTCCAGCAAAATGTGGCTGGGTTGGTTACTTCCACTTTGGAAATTTTAAAAAGCTGAGCGTTACAATAGGAGACATATAGCCTTTTGCGAATACTTCCTTTGTATTTTCTAATTCGAACAAGATCGCCGACTTTGAATTTGGTTTTCCTCTGAAGTTGAATATTGTTGTAAGCAGTAGATAGAAGATAACGCTTATTATTCACTTTAATATAACGCAGCCTCATTTTAATAGTTCCTATGTTTCGTCTCGTCTCGATTAATTTATAAACATCTCTTAATCTGAACGCCTTGTACAACTTATTCTTGATTGTGCGAATAACTCTTTCAACAATATTGCATTTTTTAGTACACACGTCGTATAGTGATTTATAGAAACTCTCGATTGTAAAATTCTTTACCAGCATTAAGTTACTACAATAACTAAGAGAATTGTTAAGGAATATCTAAAATGTAAAATTTATAATTACACTAAACGAGAATCTCGAAAGACTCGTTGGAAAAGAAGCTACGATATGGCAAGAAATTAATATTGTTTAAAAATGTAGGTAAATAAAAACTATATTTAAGACAAAAATAATTCCTGAAGGTTCCCACAAAAATTGTATTTTTTATTTAGTAAACAAAATTTCAACATTTACATAACTATTGCGATGAACATCGGCTTTTAAATGGCCCCTAAACCGAACATTTTTTGGAACATTTATAGTAACTGAACAAATTCAGCAATAAATCACCGTGCCCGCTGACAACTCCGAAACAATCATGATCCATAATCCAGGCATTCGTGAGCTCTTGGCGGGGACGTTTAATAATAGATGATAAAAGGAAATTAAATGCAATTAAAATAAAAAGAAATTCTGAAAATGCTGAATTTTATATTAGAATTATTATTTTTTTAATTTTAATTATTTTTATATAGAAAATATATACCTTTTAATCTAAATATAAAATTATAAACTAAAGCTAATGTGAGAATAAAGATGATATGATGATGAGAAAGATAAGCAATAAAGCTCAAGATGAAACATTGACAACCGTGCTTTCTGCCGACGCATCAACGATTGACTCGCGTGGAGGGCGGAGAGTGTGTAGCTTGACTAAGGGACGTGTGTAAACCGGCACAATTCTGTACGAGCGTCTATACTGAATAATAGAGGCGGTCGTTAATCCGCAGTATAGCGATTACTAAAAGTAAATGGAATTGTACCAATAAAATAACTTTTACTTATTATTTTTAATTAATATCTTTAGAGAAATAAAAATACTTCGCTCCAGCGAAAAACTTTTCTGAATAATTTCTTATTTCCTTTAGAGAATTTAGGTTTCTGGGTTGAAATCGTGGTAATTGCATGAATCTGCCGACGTTTCCCTCTCAATTGCATAGAGCTTCTTCTGGACTGCCGGGAACGGGGGCGAGATTGTGATTGGAGAATACGTATAGGAGAGATTTCCATTGAAAATGTAACACGTAACCATCGTCTCTATTGAGATTGTTGAAATGCGTGTGGATTTCGATAGTGTCCCAGATTTTTCTAGAATAATAGTAGGGTTCACGGGGTAGAAATTTCGTATCGTTAAATAAAATCTGGGGACCGATTTCCAGCTTGCGCTCGGCCAATGCAGAATCAGATATCCGCATATTCTCCGCGATATTCTCACAGTAGCGATATAACATGCAGCAGCCCAGAAGAAGCTCTATGCAACTGAGAGCGAAACGTCGACAGATTTATGCAATTACGACAACTCGGAACCTACCTAAATTCTTTAAAAGAAAGCAACAACTGCGGAAGTCAACAACAACATGATTTCTTATTTCATTTGCTTTAAATTAGGGCGCATTTTCGATATAAGGAAATGTTTATTAAAAAGTTTCTCTGTTAGATGTTGGAAAAATGTATTTCTACTAAAGAACACTCGGCAACGATTTGCTAGTTCTTATAAAATCCTTTATGATGAACTACTCAAAACTATAGGAAATACTGAATCAAAATTTGAGTCGCTACTCAAGGCTTATCAAAATTTGAGTCACTACTCAAGGCTCATCAAAATTTGAGTCACTACTCAAGGCTTATTAGATCCTGTTTCTTTTCATGCAACAAAGTGCACACAACTAAAGATAAAGCGTATGCGTCAAATGATGATGTAGAACTAATAGCAACTAGGCGCATGTGATTGTTGTGATAGATGGGATCACTTCCTGCAATAAGTATTCATATTTGGTAATTTTACCTTTTTTGTCATGGAAAATTAATAGGATGTAATGCATTTTAGAGCAACGTTTAGCATATGACGCTTTACAACAATTAGCCAATTAGCTATGAAATATTCACTTGACGCAAAAACTATTTTGAATAGTCATAGTTTGGTAGAGAATACATTAAACTGACAGGAACAGGAACAGTTCGAAATTCGTCTTCTTATCTCTTCTCCAGCTGCCCTCAACAAAAATTCCATGCTGAATCCATCCTCGAAGTTTTCAAGTAAAATATTCCTGTTGATGTATAAAATTGCCTTAAAGCAGAGTTGTTACAAAGTATAGTCAATAATGTCAATAAGCACTGTGTCTTCCGCTGTACAGGTTTGGACTGCCACCAGCATTCTTTGAACACTACAGCTAACAAACCAAACGCATTTTGTACTGTACGTCAAGTTCGAGATAAACGGTAATTAAACACTTTTCTTGGAGATCATTTGGGTAACTACCCCGTAATATGTGTCGTTAGAGGAAGCAACTAGTACATATGGTTACAAACACTTTGTACCCAGAAGACGAGCAATTTCCAGTAAATTCAGCGTGCCTTCATTAAGTGCACTACAAAAGGACGTTTGCTGAAATAGTCCATCATAGGATATTTTTACTTGTAATTGATTACCTTTAGAAGGCACATACCATTGTTTTGCAAACTTTTGCCACAATAAATGACATTAATGATAACGATATTTTAAACGTTATGACATGAGTCCTCTGTTGCAAGAAGTGTAAGGATTACTGCTTGCCTAGTACTAGTTGATATGGGCTATCTCTGGGCTTTTTAAAATACTTGGATCGTTCTTTTGTAAAATGGCTTACATTTTAGTAAAATCATTAAAAAAAAGAATATTCTCACTTTTAATTTGTGTAGAATCTTAGGGCTACCTTCGCGAGCTTTTAAATAATTTCTTCAGCTTATGTAAATCACTCCAGAACTAGCAACCTCCGCAGAAACAGGCTGTCCCAACATGGTCTACCTGTGCAGATAGTTCGACGTAAGCCCCTAAGACGTTTAAGATATCGACATTTTGCAAAAATCTCAAATTATCCCAACCAGAGTTTCGGGGTTTTAGGTTTGTTTAAGATCCGAAGCTTGCTTTGTCGACCTTCTTGAACCTTCAATGGTCCATAAACATTACAATACACTACGAGACACTTTGAAAGGTAAATTTTCGTTTTGTGTGTGCCTGATGCATCTTCTCCGAATGTTGCGCTAATCGCGTTTTCGTTACCGTATGATCGGCTTCCCTTATACTACAGCTATGGAGGTACAACATACTACTACAACTATACGACTCCGGCTACGGTTGCGGAGCGAACAAGCCGACGTTCCTCGACACAGCACACATGTATCCGCGTCCGTGACGATACACCTACCTATGTATATACTTAGGTATACTTCTCTACCTTACCTTACGTCCAACATCGACCTGTGTGCATGTGTATGCTGGTCGCTTCACTCCGGCGTTTGCATGTGTAAATGTTGGTGCGAGCCTGTGTGTACTTGTAACGAGCTTTCGTGTGTGTGTGTTGCTTTCGTTCAGGACAGGTTACCGAGGCGCGGCAGGAGGCAGGTTGGAATGCGGGGAGGGCATTCGCAGTCGCCGTTTGCTCTCAGTCCATCTTAAGAACCCGTGTACAGCCGGCCGAGGCTGTTTTTCGCGCTTTCGATTTTGGTAGATCTTCTGTAGGGATTACATTGATGTATACACAAATATGAGGTGAATGTATTTGAACCAATTAGCTGTTTAAACAGTGTGTTCAATGCAGTAAGATAAGATGCGTTTGGTGCTCTTCGATTCGAGTTAAGAAGTTCCACCGAATCTACCGCGTTTTAGTACGAAATTACAGTGTTACTGGTACCTATTAGGGCGAGATTCACGGCCGATACGTACACATAACACAATAGATTGATCTTCATTTGTGGAGTCCAAGGAGTTTTTCTTTTCTATACTTTTGAGAGATATATTGGACCAGAAAACGTGAATTCCAAAGACTTTAGTGCTTTTGTGTGCTTAGCTTGACGAAATTTTGGAAGTGCTTGTATATATTTAGTGTTTTTTTTTGTGAAATTTAGAAGAAAAAACAAGAATTCTCCGAGACTTAATGGATTATACGGCCATAAAAACCACACAATAATCTTTGATCAGGTACTATTGTTTTGAACGATATCTTCCTTACTTTTCATCTTCCTCCTTGAACTTGTTATCGTTGCTAGGTATACAATTATTACACTTTTGCTTCCTCTCTTCCTAATCTTCTTTCAATTCCTTCTTCGTATAAGTATGGATGGATAAGTATGGAGAAGAAGGAATTCTTCTCCATACTTATCCAATATCGCTACGCCAATAATTCCACGCCGCGGCTGCTGAGAAACTATGACAGATATTTAAATGAAACCTGTCACATAGTTGGAATGTTTGCGGTCAGCCCATGTGTTTTCCGCGTCCGACGGAGCGCGTACATGTATACTGGGGCTTTTGTGCCTGAATTTGGAAGCTACAGCTCTTAAAATTCCAGTTCTTTTTGTCTTGCGGCGCGCGTGTTGTCCGCTAGGACGATGCTGAATGTGATGATGACGAGTCTCTCAGACGGTACTACAGATAGAAAAGATGATCACCGCTCGCATTGTTGGTGAAGACGATGGTGTGGTTTTTCTAGTATTTTGGAGGTTTTTGGTGGATGACCTGTTGGTGTTCCGATGCATTTCGATCAATTTTTCCCATATCCCGTTATCGTATAGAAATATTGTCTGTAAACACAATTTCAGCTTGTTTAACTTTAATTATTTATTTTTTTATTACTCTACTCGGCTGAAATGGGAGTCTATTTTTCTAAAGGAATTTGAGCAGGTCAATTACCCAAGTCGTTTCTTTATGAATTGTTTCTTGTAATTCCTGGCACCCATCCAAAGAATAATTCATTTCAAGTACTTTCCAGAGAATTTCCAAACTTTTGAATGTTACTTTGGTAGTAGTTAATTGGCTTACACTTAGATCTATTTTTTATTCCGAAAAAGAACAGTTTCTATGCACCTTAGATATTAAATCTGTCCACCTAATTCGCTTAATTTCGCACGCGATCTTTCTTGCTTAATTATCTTTTAGCTGCTTATTGAATAGAAGACGCTTGACAAATCGTGATCCCGATGATTTCAAGTTTTTTTGAGTGAATTATTCCAATGTGTAAGAATTGGTCTTAACAAATTTTTTTTTGATGTTTCTGAAGACAGTTTTTAAAAACACACATGCCCTCTGTTCCTAAGTTTACTTCGTCCAGGTAGAATAAAAATCTCCGCATTGCTCTTAATTTGTAATAAATCCAGACATTGTCTGTGGAAACATTCCTAATTTATTTTTTGATAAGTTTCATGTTAATTTTCTTATATGCAACGTTTTAAAATCAAAACTGGCCACCTTGCAATTCTTTCTACAAACAAAATTTGGGTTCCAGGAAAGGAACTAAATTGCCTGAAACCGGTAGAAAATATTGGAATTTGTAAACATTTGCTTTATTAATAGTTGTTTGGTGATTGCAAACTTCTAGAGTTTTATACTCCTTAAGAATAGTAAAAACCTTGAGAAACGTATCATTTTTCAACGTTTTATTTAGCGACGAAGTTCATTAGTAAAATTTTCAGATTTGTTAGAAAATCGCTTTGCATTGTACGCAGGTACATTGCACAGGCAAACAAAGCACCCGCTACATTCTTTTTCTTTTCATCTACTTCTACACACAGCAATTACCGCGAGATCATCTCCTTATGAGATTTTACGTGAACGAAGTTCGAAGTCGCTTCTTTACACCAGATCTGGGTTAAAAGCGGTCGACCATCAAAAGCGACCACTAAATTGAGAAACCATTACAACATATCTCTCAAGCTGGAAATGTGCCTCCCCTTTTGGACTGGACTATAAGAGGAATTATGTTTTCAGACCGGCTAGTAGCGCTTTTGTTCTGGTTATTAGCGGGTTCGTACACCGAGGGATGAAATTACCTGTTGGTAGTAACCATCGCCCTCTTGCTTGGTTGAGTTAAGGCGTATTAACGAACGGAAATAAAGTGCATGTGATTCTTTTTTCTTTGGCAGAGCGAACCATTCTTCGCTCGTTCATTCGTGAATGCGATCGTTGCTAGTTATTTAACTAGGAGAAGATATTACCTGCAGCTTCTCATTCTCGCGTCTGTACATACATGCAGATTCCTCTTTATGAAGCGTCTATTCTTGCTTAGGTATTTTTTTTTCAAAATGAAATTGTATAATAGTAATGTGAGAAAGAAACGAACTATATAGCTTACATTTTCTAGTACATCTGCAGTTTGCATTATTGGCTCTGTATAAGCCTTGCTTGATGTTTTTAAAACCTTTTAGATTATTTTAAAGCTTATCAAGGGAATGTGCTAAATTTTATTCAATATAAAACAATGTTATATTAATATTCAGTATACATTACAGTACACCAGATGTACCAAATTTGGTTCTTTGGCGCGGCGGTAGCACTGACGCAAATACCTATGTCTAAAGATTTAACTCCGTCATTTCTAAGGAGAATATTTAATGCATTCCCTCTTTGGTTACAGGATGTCCGTACCGCCACGATAACAATAACGACCTCGAGATGGCAGTGCAGAAATCACTAGCCCTGCTATCCTTCCTGGTGATTGCTGCCATCTTCGCAGAACGCGTTAGAGAATTGGAAGTATCTGAGGGAGTTCCGGTGGGCACCAGGATCGGCTTTATAGAAGATACGCCGTCGTCGGACAGGGCGCCGCGTTATTACATAGTTCCGGTTACGCCCGGTTTCGATACGGATCTGGATATTGACGCTGCCACCGGGGAAATTAGGACTAAAGCACCTTTAGATCGTGAAACTCGCGCAAGTTACTCGGTAGTGGCGCTATTGACAGGTGGCGATAATATTCAGGTGCACGTTCAGGTTCTCGATGAAAATGATAATTCTCCCACATTTCCGACGCCTGTTATGAATATAGAATTTCCGGAGAATACGCCTCTAGACGTAAAAAGGACTTTGCTCCCTGCTAAGGATTTAGATCTGGATGTTTTCAATACGCAGAAATATAATATCATCTCGGGAAACGTTAATGATGCGTTTAGATTGTCTTCGCATCGTGAGAGAGATGGCGTGCTATATTTGGACCTTCAAATTAACGGGTACTTGGACAGAGAATCAATGGCTGCGTATAGTTTAGTAATCGAAGCTATCGATGGTGGTGTTCCTCCTCTGCGAGGGGAAATGACGATTAACATCACTATTCAAGACGTAAACGATAACCAGCCCATTTTTAACCAAAGTAGGTATTTCGCGACGGTTCCGGAAAACGCGACGGTTGGTACTACTGTACTGCAGGTTTTCGCTACCGATAGCGATGCTGGTGAAAATGGTCAAGTCGAATATTCGATAAACAGGAGACAAAGCGATAAAGACAACATGTTCAGGATCGATTCAACAACTGGATTTATCGCTGTGAATAAACCTTTAGACTTTGAAATGAAGGAACTGCATGAGTTAGTGATCGTGGCTAGAGATCACGGATTACAACCGTTGGAAACCACAGCATTTGTTTCGATTAAAGTGACCGATGTAAATGATAACCAACCAACTATTAATGTTATCTTCCTAAGTGACGATGCCACGCCCAAAATTTCGGAATCTGCACAACCTGGTGAATTCGTCGCTAGAATATCTGTAAATGATCCTGATTCTAAAACTGAGTATTCGAATATAAACGTTACTCTGAGTGGAGGTGATGGACATTTCGGCTTGACCACTAGAGATAATATAATTTACTTGGTGATCGTCTCTCTTCCCCTAGACAGGGAAATGCAGCCAAATTACACGTTGAGAGTTGTGGCGACGGATACTGGAACACCGCCTTTACATGCTGCCAGGACGATTAACCTGAAAGTTACTGATATCAATGACAACGCACCTGAGTTCGAAAGGAACGTGTATCACGCAAATGTGATGGAGGTGTCAGATCCTGGTACATCGGTCATACAAGTGTTGGCTACCGATCGTGACGAGGGAAATAACAGTGCGATAACTTATAGTTTAGCGGAGGTACCGGGCACTCACTATTCGTGGTTTCAGATCGATTCTAGAAGTGGTTTAGTGACGACTCGTGCTCATGTTGATTGTGAAACTGATCCCGAACCAAAGTTAACAGTTATCGCGACTGATAATGGCTTTCCGTCTTTATCTTCTTCAGCTACAGTGTCAGTAACCATTCATGATGTTAACGACAATGAACCCATCTTCGACCAGAGTTTTTACAACGTTTCGGTAGCAGAAAATGAAAATGAAGGGCATTGTATTTTAAAGGTCAGTAACAGAAGGCATTCCTTGTTTAGATTTAGATCGTAATAAGAAAAACCCACAGCAGTTAGATAGTTAACATATTTTTCTTGTAACTAGTTTTGTTAGATTAATCTACCATTGGCTTCAAGCAGTGTTTCAAATACCATTAACCCGTATTTGATAAACAAGTCGCCTTCATTTATTGTTGAGTATTGGCGGATTTTGGCATTGATTTGAATAGGCAAGACCTTCTATTCTTCGACATTTGCGATATTTCCATCTTGTTTATGAAACCCGGTCTTTTTTTTTTTAAGTTGAGCAGAAGTAATGAAGTACAACGTAACCGCCAAATTGTGACTCTACAAATTAGAGAGGTAGAAAAGTTAGAAAGGTTCTAATTATTGCGTTTTCTCTATTTCACACACCAAAATTTTTCAAGTAAGTTTCCACTCTCCATTTACGAAATTTTCTTAAATATTCACAATATTGAACACCTAAATTTATTAGATCCATCCAGAAGGTCAGATTTCAGAAGTTATTGCTAAGAACTTAAAAACTTCCAGATTGGCCTCACAACATTAACCCATCTAACCCATTGTCTTTTTTATTAACTCACCAACTGAACAACATTCAAAATTTGTTCTTAAAATTATTGATTTTATTTTTAAAAAATTCAACGTTTTCAGAGTTAAAGACAAGCTTGCAACTTGCTACCAAATTCAATAACTTTTAATTACTTTCTGATTTTGTGTTAGCTTCATTTAACGTAGTTTCTTTTTTCACCAATATCTTAGTTATTACTGTTATATCTGACAACATTGTTTCATAACCCTAACCCCCTCTTAGGAAATCATTATTTTTCTATTCAATTCTACTTATTTTTATTTTTACAAATGATTCTCAGAAGGTTAGTTGCTCCATGGGAGGTCCGATCAGCCCTTCTTGAAGAGAAAAGTCATTCTATTCGCATACACGTTTATTTAACATTTCACTTATTTTCTGTACTTGACATTTTTTTCAATATCATTTAAGATACGGTCATGGTGTTCACCCTGACGAAGCGTGGAAACTCACTTAATTAATTGCATTTTTTTACTTTAATTCTGGTGGAAATAAAAGCTGAGCGAACAACCATTTCACACTGCTTGGGGTGTAATGCAACAGGTAGATTACATAGCTAGCTTCCCTGCTGAGCTGGGATTAGGATGACCAAATAGAAGGTACATTCTCTTATTAAAGTGGAGAAACAGCGCATGGTTTATTGTGTAACGGTTATTGGTCTATTTGTGATTAATAGGATGCCTCTTTAACATTTAAACTTAATATAATATGGAACTTAATCTCTGGCGTTCTCTGGGATGAAATTTTTGCGCCAAAACTTTTGTTATTTAGAGCGTATCGTTTAATACAAGTGATACCTGATAACTCTAGTTCAGATACGCGGAAAATATAAAATAAAACGTTTTCCTGGTTATGGTAAATTCCGTTCAAGTAATGTAAGAATTAACGGTCAACCATTACGGAAGACGCTTGCAACTGAATATCTACATATATTAGTGAATATATGCAGATAGCAGCTTGCCTGTAATATACTTTTTACAAATATTAAGTCTCCTTATCTGTTATGTTAAATAATACATGTCAGATGTGAGAATATTATGCGATGAGAACGTTATACTATGATAATATTTATTCTAACGAAGTAAGTAGTTATAATACGTTGATAAATTCATACACGCTATACATTTAAATTTTTTTTCTTCAAAGTACGATAATGTCGTCTTACAATTAGTTTAGTGATCGAAGTTTGAAACGATATGCTGTCTTGGCATATTTCCGTCTTTTTTTTGTGACAAATTATTAGTTCTCTACAATATTGAATTGAAGAAAATTAGCTAACACCAGAGATGCATATAGTGTGTTCATAAAGTAATGCGCAATATTCATCAACCATGTTATTAGATAATTTTTTGAAAAACAGCACCGTAGAATCTTTATGGTTGAATTGTTGGCACGAAATAGCCACCAGAGGCCCCTGGTTGGATGAACGGTCCCATCTGGTGCATTCTCATATTCGCCATGCGTTGCATATATTGAGAGGTTCAGTGAGCTTTTCTATCTTCTTTGCGTTGAGCTAGAGCGACATACAAAGGCTTAGAACCGACGATACGACCGTTCATCTCAGTTATTGCTTTTGTGGCTTCTTCGGGGGACGAGAAACAAACAAAACCGAATCCTTTGCTGCGACCTTCTTCCATCATCACCTAAGCATGATATTAATTAAAAATAGAACATAAGAAAATATAAATAAGTTGATTACCTTTGCAGATGTAATAGTGCCAAATAATGTGAACTCCTTTCTCAATCTCTCATCATCAATGGTATCATCCAAATTCTTAACGTACAGATTTACACCTTGATAACGGTTCATTCTCTCAAAACGTCTTCTCAACTCCTGTTGGCGTTCGGCTTTCTTCTGAGCACGGCCAACGTGCATAATCTTGCCTTCAACAATTTCTTTCCCATTCAATTCAGCAACAGCCCTTTCAGCAGCTTCGGGATCTTCAAATGCAACAAAACCAAACCCTTTAGATTTACCATCATCTTTACTCATGATCTTGTAATACGGCCGTAGGTTTCGAACGGGGTTCAAAGGTTTCGGTGCAATGTTTTTAGCTATGACGTCATCATGTTCTTTCTTTGAATTGTCAGGCAATTTCTTTCAACAAAAATAAGTTCTCTATTATTTTTCGTATACCATGATGTCCCACACTGCAAGTCATTTTCTTACCATCTATAAGGATACTTCAACATACCGGATGTACATAGATTGGGTATATACAACTACTTATCATACGACAGAGCTAGGCCGTATAGTGTTATGAACTCTCTATATCGTCAGCATGGACGTATCATCTTTTTCAAATTAAATGCGAATCGAAGCTTCATAAACCTTTTGCGTTTAATAACCTTTTTTCTATTCAAGAATTGAAGTAAACACTTGAAAAAATAAAACACACCTATACGTTCGGTACGAATTTATTCGGAACTTTACACTGAAAGTTACAGATTGAAACTCATCTTACCTTTAATGGCCGCATATTCCCTTTTATGTATTGTGCAACAGACTATTAGTTTATTTTTAGACTATTATTAGCAATCGAACAAAAAGTGCAGGTATACTCAAGATGCTATACAGGAGAACGCAATTTGACAATTAATTCAATAACATATTAATGTACCATGAATAACACATAATAATAATTAATTACAATAATAATAATAATTCAAAAAAATTCATTACACTCAGCCATATTGTCCTTTCCTGCACATCCTCATACTTTCTCGGACAACCTGGAGATCCTCACCCTTTCCTGGACATCCCCGCTCTTTCTTAGACATCCTCATCCTTTCCTAGACATTCTCCTCCTTTCGTGGACACCCTC